>JBBPBX010034213.1:21900-32769 GCA_038048925.1 Garcialebias charrua
ACATTTATGCTGATAAAACTAAGTTTTGCTGTTTTTTTATGTTCTGTAGGAGTTTCCTATCACATAAATCTGAAACGTATTATTCTGTACCTAAAAGAACTGCTTTTATTGTGTTTAACATTTTACTTGTTTCGCACCAAGATGGTTTTGTGTTTGATTCATCGTGAGTACATTTATCTAAAAATGCAGTGGTTCCCAACCCTGGTCCTTGAGGAACACCATCCTGAATGTTTTTGTTGTTTCTCTGCTCCAACACACTGATTCAGTGGTTTAATGACTTCTTTAAGTTCGGCAGAAGTCTGTTAATCGCCCTTTCATTCACATCTGGTGCGTTGGAGCAGAGGAACAACTAAAACATGCTGGATGGTGTTCCTCAGGGACCAGAGCTGGAAACCACTGAATATCCAAGCGATATTTTAGATCCTTTAAAAAAGCCAGGAACAGTTGGTATCTTACCAGTTGTAGATAGCTATTTAAATAATTTCACTTTGGATAAATACAGTTTTGCTGGATTAATGAGCTAACAGCTAGCTTGAGCAAGGCCAAGAGAGCAACAATTTCAACCTCTAAAATGGTATAATGTTTCATACAAAGGCTGTTTAAAAATATTTTCCAAGATAAATATGTTAACATTCCTGCAGGAAGTGTCCCAGGATGTTACAGAAATGCTACAGCTAGCTGTTGCCATTTGTGTCTAGTGCTCTTCACAGTTAATACTGCAACATAAAACTTCCAGCAATCGAAAAGGTTTACAACCTCCGATACAATAAGAGTTTTGCTAAAGGAAAAGTTTCAAAATGAAAGCAACCATCTTTGGTCTTGGTCTCACTCAGATTAGCCATTGGCTCATCAGTTTAGTCAATATTAAATGACATTTTGCCAAAATCAGGTAACAGGTAAAATAATTAGGGATGCACCGATCCACATTTCTTACTTCCGATCCGATACTTAAATCTGGGTATCAACCGATACAGATACTTTCCCGATCAGATACCGTTCAGGTATGTGATGCTGTAATAATGAATTTCTTGAATGGAGAGCACGCGTATTACACTATGCTCTGTGACTTCTGTCACATTGAATTTACATTTATAAATTCAATGCATAGTTTAAATCTGTATCTGTTGATCAAAACCAACAAGAATTACAACTCATAGTGCCACAATCAAAAACGAAACTAAAAAATGGGGAGTGGATCTGTATCTGTTGATCAAAACCAACAAGAATTACAACTCATAGTGCCACAATCAAAAACGAAACTAAAAAATGGGGAGTGGACTGTGTTGATTTACCATAATGCTTAGCGGTATATTAGGGTTCAATTATAGTTTGAATCTGTATCCATTGATCAAAGCCAAAAAGAATTACAACTCATAGTGCCACAATCAAAAACAAAACTAAAAAACGGGGAGTGGCATGTGTTGATTTCCCATAATGCTTAGCAGTATTTTACTGTTCCGGGCTGCACCATGAGTCAGAAGGACGTCTGTGATATAGACCTGCCTCTTGTGTGCTATTAAAGTTTGTGTATTACCTGTTGTGAGGCTCAGAGTGTCTTCTTTGGGTTTAACTCACACATTGTTAAGACAGAAGTCACAGAGTACTGTATGGTGCAATATACGTGCTCTCTGACATACATCAAGGATCGGAAATATCGGTAGGTTGGATTGGAAAATCCGATGTGTAAATGATGCTGGTATTGGATACCGATACTGGATCGGATCGGCCCCATCCCTAAAAATAATACCTGCTCAGAAACTTTCCAAAAAACACAATTCAAAAGATCTGAACTATTGCTTTCATTTCGAGTGCAGATATTAGTTGGCTGATGGGTGCTAGCATGTTTCCAGCTAACTTGCAGTCTGGTGGTTTATTCCAGTGTTACCTTGAGGATGGAAAATTAAAGTTTCATGTTTTAAAATAAACTGGAAAGTATTAAAGTATAAGTGTCTGTTTTGTTTCGTTTAAGTTTTTTGTAATTTCTGCACATTTGAATGGATAAAGACAAAAACAAAAAAAAACTGCCTCACATCTTCACCCGCTTTTCCTGGTGGGCCCTCAGGCCCCCTTTGTCCAGGAGAACCCTGAAAAACACAATCACTATATAAGACAAATAAAGTCTCCTCAAATCAGTTCTTTAACGATTTGTGCAAAATCACAGGATGACCTGATCATTTTACATCAGAATAAATTCACACCATGTGTCCTGGATCACCAACATCTCCATGGGGCCCTTGTGGACCAGCCTGACCCTTTAAAGAACAAATGGAGACATTTAAAGGATAAACAGGAAGTGCATAAAACTACAGATATCAAATCTTAAAGTAATGGCTTACAGGAGATCCATTTGGCCCAGGGGGTCCTCTTGTTCCAGCTTCCCCCTACAACAAAACACACAAAATTAATTTGAATTCAACTGTACAGTATTAACATTTTCCCCCCCAAGGAATTTACTGACTGGTGGATTTAAACAGAGCTTCAAGTTTTGGTAGAGAACCTTGGTGACAGATGTGCAAAATCAGAGTACACAGTCAGCAATTATTTGTCGATTTCCCAATTCAGGCTAATAGTTTAGGAACAATCTGAAGGGATCTGGAATTAGCTCAAGATAAACATCAAGTCTAGGTCGGATATTGTTCGGTATGGGATCATATTGTGATGTTTATCAGCATACCCAGCTGACCATGCCCTGAGGAATCATCAGCCTGTATGCTAATATGCTAAATATGCTAACTCTGGACTGCTGGACCGCATGTGGAAATACAGGAGACCTTATTGTTTTGAGCGGAGGGACAGCTGAGCAACGAGCTAACACGCTAACAGACGTTGCTGTAAATGCTGTGAAGCTGCAGGAAGCTCACCAGCTCCCAGTAAGAAATTAACTCTTTTTTTCCCCCCCTTCATTATGGCTTTGAATGTATGTGTTTTTTGATAATTATGTAGGGTAATGTGTTAGGATAGGCGAAGTGCTTTTTAAAAATGCAGTACTGTGTGTATGAGGGGCCATTTGGATGTATGAGGTGCCGTTTGGACGTATTTTCCGACTTACGACGATTTCCGTCTTACTAACGGGCGTAGGAACGGAACTGCGTCGTAACTCGGGGACTACCTGTATAGCCAATTTTTGCCCAAATGAATATGATGCATGACTTCTCTTAGTGTTTGTGTGCCGGGAGTTGTGGGTCCTTCCATCTGCACAAAACAATTCTCCTGGCCAGAAGAGAGCCAACAACAATCACATCCTTCTTGTACCTTGTACTTGCCGAAGGACGTATCCATAGGGATCACCCCAAACAGTGAGAAGAATGGTGACTGTGCACAGTTTTTCCACATATCCCAGAGAAGGTATCAAAAATAGATTGGTACTGTAATAGGCCCACGATTTGGGACAAGTCCAGAAAGTGTGAAAGGGCGACGCTTGTTTACAGCCGTTACATGCAGGATCCAGATTGGTTTTAATCTTGGTGGATCCGGTGTGTTTTTAACAAAAACAGTTATCACTGAGGCGTCAACAGCAGAGCTGTGTAAAGAGCTCAGGTTTGAGAGGGGAAGGACTATCCCCATCAAATCTACATTTTAAACTTTAAGCATTGTTACAACAAGCCCTTATTAATGCAGGGAGCAGTGCACAAGAACACTGTTCCTCTAGTTAAGCAGCTAAAGTGACACTTTCATCTCCTGCAAACAAATCAAGTACAGTTCAGATCCCGTCCTCTTACCCGGGCACCATTCAGCATGGCTTGGGGTCCGTTTTTTGAATCAAATCCGTGAGCCATTTGAGATCCCAAACCCTGCAGGTAAATAAGTAAATGATTGAATTAGTAATGGCACGTGTGAATAAAAAACAACAGATGCTGTTGGTGATGAACATAAATATTAGAACAGTTTTAGTGTTGATTATATTTCTTACCCCTGGGTGTGTTGGAGCACTTGGAGGACCTGGCTCACCAGGATTACCTGGTACACCCGGCTCTCCATCATAACCCGGAGGGCCCCGCAGTCCCTAAAAATCAAAAAAGAAAAATGCTGATTTGCTCATTTTAAAACGTCTGACTCACTGACTCGTGCTTTTTGAAGTATTTATGTTCTCAGATTTTACTGAGCTCAGACGAGAAAGATGGAATACTGTGACGCGTGAGCTAATAAACTGTTTATGACTTATTTATTATAAATAAAAAGGATCATCAGTAAAATCTCAATTATGTTGATGTTTAGATTCTCTTTTTGTCTGTGGTGGCTCTTGAATGAAACATACAGGTCTTCCTTTGTGCCCACGGTCTCCTCTATATCCAGGCGAGCCGGGAGGTCCCTGTTGGATAAAAATAAAAAGGGAATAATAATGAATTACAATAAATTTCAAGGCTTGAACTGACACTTTGACTCTGAAAAAAAATAAAAAATTAAGAAGATTGTAAGGTTACGTTAGCCAAAGTGAACGAACATCCAAATAAAACAGAATTAAAAGTCTCACCATTGGTCCTGGGCGGCCTCTGATCCCCGTCACCTGCAGAGAAGTCGTCAAACGCACCAGTTAAGAGTCGATGGTCAACCATATTTTAAAGAAAAAAATCTCTACAAGAAGAAAACACTCACAAGTGGAACTTCTCCAGGTTCTCCCTTCTGACCCTGAACACAGAGACAAACCAGATTTCAGACGTTCATTACATGACGATACAACACGCATGTGGAGAAACAGAAACAGCTGCTTACCTTGTAAACTTTGCCCCCACCTGCATGAAAGAAAACAAAAGATGTTACGGTTTGTTGTCGACATTTTGTTATAACCGGCATGGATGCACAACCACAGAATGGTACCAATACAAGTTTTTTTAGGTCTTGCACCAACTGAATGTGGATCTCATGTAATTGGTTATTTCATAAAAGGCATGAGACACCATGATTGTGTGCAGCGCGAGTAGGCGGGACTTAAAACCCAGCATTACCAGCAAGCACACTCTGGTTTCAAAAACACAACAGGGCAGCTCCTGTAAAGAAATGAATGAAAATGAAATGAATGAAAATGGAAGAAGGCTTGCTGCTTCCTCTCGTGTTCAAAACTGAATCCAAAATGTCAGTTTTTTGTTTTTTTTTAACTGTTGTGCTTTTGGAGCCAGAGGCTGTACATTCAGGATGCAGCGTTGTAGCACCAATAAAAGTCCCGCTTACAACCCCCCCTCCCAGTTTGCTGACAGGCTGTCAATCACAGTTTAATTTGACTCTTTTCTTTAGGTCTCAACTAATTGAAAGGAGATGAATGGATATTTGAACATTCAGCAAGGTAGCATAAACAAAAATCAAGAAAATCTATTTAGTGTTTGTTTTTTTTAATCAGGAAAATGTCCTATGGATTTTTATTGAGGGGTAGGTCTTAAATGTTTTACTGCACTTTGCCACTATATATGGCACTTGTAGCTTCAACTTCTGGCTTATAGTCCTGCCTCTAGTTACAATATGTCGGAGTGATGGATCCCAGTGCTTAATTTGAGCCGGATCCTGCCGGAACAGGATCCAGGAACTCTCTTATTTTGACAGGGTGCATTCCGGTAACTGTTTGCTTGGATGCGGTAACTCTCAGGCTTAATAATAACAAAGTTATGAACAAATTGGACCGTCTTGAACAAATAAAACCTATATTGGATATGTAATCTGAAAATAATAACATAAACACTAATTTTAAACATAACAACCACTTACAAGCTTCTTAACATCACGTAAGAGCTGCCCATTCAAGTATGCATTACCACGTCTACCCTTAAAAAAAATCTCTGCCCCTAAAAGTACAGTCATGGGCAATTTAATTAATAACACAAAAATATAATTTACACAACTAAATTGCAAATTAGTTTTACAGTTTAAGTGGGTCATTACTAAAATTTTGATTATTTATTGGAAATATGACAGGAATTTTTGATGAGTAATTTACAGTGGTGGGCACCAGCCCACTAATGCGCTAATCCGCTAATAGCGGACCTAAACAATTTGTTAGCGCTATAGTGGATTTACTAATTTTTATAATTCATAAGCAGATTTGCGCTATTTCTATTTAAAATGCAGTACCGCTAATAACTAATTATCTATCAGTAAAAACGAAAAAACTTATTTACGGGCTCTTAATCATGAAAGACCTCACTCACCCAGCACACTCACTCTTTGCACCACTCCCCTCGGGACGGAGGTTGAGGAGCATCAAATGTAGAACCACTAGACTGAGGAACAGCTTCTACCCTGAGGCTGTCAGACTCATGAATAAATAAATAATAAGAATAAACACTGCAAAATGTCACATCATACTGATACTGATCTGTTTCTTGTTGCTGCGTTCATCTGTGACCATCTGCTCATGTTCGTGCTGCTGTTTATAATGATGTTTTTCTACTACATTAGGGCTTAGTGTATTACTAGCTGATGTGATGTCTCTCTTAGTTAATCCTAGATGTTATTATTGTTTTTCTCTTGCATTTGTTGTTGGATGTAACTGGGACCCTGTGTACATAATCTCGTTTTCAACACATGTACTACATGCGGTGCAAATGACAATAAATTCTCTCTGACTCTCTGACTCTGACTCTCTTAAATCAACTGGACGACTGCTCACGGACCACATCCGGTCAGCGCCAGATGTGGTCCGTGAGCAGTCATCCGGTTGATTTAAGAGCGGGGCCCGCCCTAAGGCTATATGAATGTCTTGAACAGTGGAAAGTTTGGTTCGGTCCACTTGCGTACCGTTTCGGTTATTTTTTTCACTCATTGAACGTTATTATATGCGCCGCGGAACAAAATTTCCTGGGCGCGTTTCAGCACGGAGCTATTATCGCGCAGCATGCGCAGCACGCGCAGCACGCACAGCATTATTTAGCCATTAGCTTCTCGCTCCGGTCTCCTGTTTGGGAACGTTATGGCTTTCTTGTTAAGACGAGCGCACATTCAAAGCTGTGTGTGTGGACGTTGTTTCATGAAGACTCTGCAGCAGCAACACATCTAACGTGAACGCGCTTGAAACTACGTCATCAGAATGTGAATGAAGAAACAGCAGCTGTAGCCAACAGAACAGCGCTAACAACAGCGGTTCGTCCATTCATTCAGGTAAGACTACCAGCGGTTTGTAGCTGAGTGAGTAGCCGTGACTGCGGACAGGACATGTGTCCACCTTACTGCGCCATGTGGGGGGGGACAGAGGACGGGGACGGGTGGGTTGGACCCGCTTGTCAAACGTGGACTCGCATTTTTTTTTTGCTAAATGCTAATCCGAATTTATTCCGTCTTGTTAGCTAGGATGCTATTGTTTTTGCACGCGCGACCCCAAAACTGTGTCGGTTAAAAGAAAATAGGAAGTAGCCGGAGTGTGGAGTTATTTATTTATTTACTTGCGCTTTAAAATTAGCGCTTTCAAATTAGCTTCCGTAAGTTTTCATAAGACATAAGCGCTTTTGAATTTGCGGACCTAAATAAATTAATAAGCACTTTAGAAATAGCGGAACAAATTTTTGGATTAGCACTGCCCACCTTTGGTAATTTACATGATGTGCGTCATGCATCAAAACAACGGGGCCAAGTTGTCAAAATAACAGCAATCAAAATGTCGAAAAGACAATCCAATTTACTTCCATTAAAAAAAAGTATTCTCATTGTACAACCAAACAACCGAGAATTGAAGTACAATGGCAGTGGCAATGGAGACAAGGAGAGCTGTTGGTCAGACTACTGCTTGTTGCTCTCTAAAATTGTTATTGATATAATAATAATAATAGCGTTTACTTATATAGGTAAACATAGATGTAAAAAGAAAAACTTATAATACAAAACAATGCAGGGAATGGCATCTACTTTACCCCTCAGTTTGTTGTGGCAGTAGCTGAAAGTCAGCTCCAACACATATTACAAGAGCTAACAGACTGGGTGAGATCAAAATCCTCGTAGGAATGCATGTCGCCCGCTGCCTTTCATGTCAGAGCTGTAAGCAAAGTTCTCATGTGAGTAAGTGTTGGGAATGACTCTCAGTTACTACCATACCAATTGTTAGACAAATATCTGGGTTAGAGATGTTTTTGTGTTTGCTAAGACTGATTAGTGGTGGTTGCTATATCTTGAATCAGGTTTTTTTTTCCCGCAAGGCAGAAATCCAAGGATTACTTTCTGAGTGTTTCTTTAAAATCTGTCCTCTGGTTCTCAAAACAACTTGTTTACACACATCCAGACATTTACATGATTGCCCTCTGATAATAAACTACTCTGATGAATGTGGCAGTGGTGATTCGTTTGAGGATTTCTATGTAGGAACGACTTCTATTCGGGATTGAAAGACGCTGCTGGTGACTCACCGAAACCATCTCCACCACCGCCGCCACCACCTCCGCCGCCACCGCCGCCACCTCCGCCGCTGGATGAATCTCCCTGACACACCGGGCAGCACTCGCCCTCCGGGATGTACATCTTCTCACAGTTGGTCAGCTCGTCACAGCTGATTTCATCACAGAGGACTTTACCGCCGTCACAAACGCAGATCCGGCAGGGGTCCGGCTTCCAGATGTCGTTGTTCATGTACGTCTGACCGTCTGATGAGCAGCTCGGCTCGCCTTCTGC
This sequence comes from Garcialebias charrua, assembly GCA_038048925.1. Taxonomy (NCBI): domain Eukaryota; kingdom Metazoa; phylum Chordata; class Actinopteri; order Cyprinodontiformes; family Rivulidae; genus Garcialebias; species Garcialebias charrua. The sequence goes on from JBBPBX010034213.1 coordinate 30,481, forward strand.
AACAAATAGAAGCGAGAGACGTTTTAAAGGTTTTGTGACTAAAACCATTAAAAATGAGTTTGCATTTGTAAGCGGAGGACATTTTGAGAAAATCGAACCATTTCAGGCTCTGTTGGCAGCCACCGTGTGTCTTTGGGTCACTGACGACTTCAAACACACCAAATGAAAGCACGGCTCAACGTCTGACAAATATCCAACCAGTTTTGTGTTTGACAGCTTAGCTGTGGTGGCCATTTTGAATAAACTTGCCACAAAATACTAATCAGTAGTAGAGGAACATTTGAAGATACAGGTGATCCCCGACTTACGAGCGAGTTCCGTTACTACGAGGTGCTCGTAACACGAAATCTCGTATGTCGAAACCCAAAACACGTGTCACTCGTAAGTACGGCTTTTCGGTCGTAAGTCGGAAAATGTATGCTAGCGCTACTACGAACACCCATTTTTCAACACAAACGTACAGTACATAATGGTTCATAAACATGCTCAGAACGTTGTTTACAAACGGTTAGCTAACACACTTTCATCTAAAAACACATACCAGTGCTGTATTTTCTGTATGTTCTGTACAACTTTACTGTTCGTTAGTCTGCTCGTAAGTCCGGAACCTCGTATGTCGATGCGCTCGTAAGTCTGGGAGTACCTGTATCTTTATGAGAGTTTTCATAATTTTCTTTCAAGTTGTTTACAAGATAGGCTATTTTAAAAAAGCACAATTTTGGGAGGTTTTCTATACAATCGTATGGGTAACTCAAAATGCCAATAAAAGTACCAGCACATATTGCCCTGCCAGGTCACACGCTTTGATGTAATGATGCATATTTTTGGACAGCTTTATCAACCAATCACATTTGGAGTCATGCTTGTTGCTTTTTCCCCACTCACATGCACAGGAGTTTAGTTTATGTAGGACCTAGCGCTAATTAGCCACCATCATTTACACTGAAAATAACAAGTGGATATGGTAATGTGAATCGAATTAAGATGGCTTGTCAATAAGAATAAATAAGTTTGTTAAAAATAGAACAATAAGACTGCTCCCCATTTACTGTAAACAGACGGAGTGCTGTCAGTATGCTAATGCTAGGTGTTTGGTTAGCATTTCAGGTAAGTGAAGTGGAATTTAAAAGAGAACCTTGAGCTGCACGAAACATTAAATCAAATGATCATCTTAAATATGCTTAAGCTTAAATATGCTAAATCTATGCTCGTGTTTAAAAAAATGATCAAATCCAAGTTGTTAACAAAATACGAAAATATTTAGTTAAATCCATTGTATTAGTAATTTTCTAGTTAACTAATGAATTTTTTTTTTTTTTTTTATTCAATTACTTGAAAAACATTGCTTGAGTTGATTGTTTGGACTGGGTTTGCTTTTGTTTATTTGTTTTTTGAAAAAAAGGGGCAGATAATATAAGATTATTTCTTCTCACTGCCACTTTTCATTTGATGTCTTTTACATTCTACACTGTATGTTTAAATATTGTTTTTTTTATATTGATGTAAAATGAATACATTTAATTAAAAAAATGTTTTTAAGTAGTGGGGTTGTACGGAAGCGTAGAGCTGTCACAGGAAGTAAAATTATTTTTGAGCTGTATCTCGTTATAACGAGATCATTTTCTCTTCACAACGAGAAACTATCTCGTTACAACAAGATAATTTTCTCGTTATAACGAGATAATTATCTCGTATGTCATCAGGTCCTACTGCCTTCCCCTTCTTCATTCTTTTCAGAGCTTTCCGGACTTCACCCTCACTAATCTTTCCCACTTCCTGGTCCACAGTTTCTATGACCTCCACTCTTCTTTCTCTTTCATTCTCTTCATTCATTAGCTCCTCAAAGTAATCCTTCCATCTTCCCATCACACTCTCCTCACTTGTTAGAACATTCCCATTCCCATCTTTAATAAGCCTAACCTGCTGCACATCCTTTCCAGCCTGATCCCTCTGTCTTGCCAATCGGTACAAGTCCTTCTCGCCCTCTTTAGTGTCCAGTCTCCCATATAACTCATTGTACGCCCTCTGCTTTGCCTTAGCTACTTCCCTCTTTGCTCTATGTCCCATCTCCTTATATTCCTGTCTCCTCTCTTCAGTCCTCTCACTGTCATATTTCTTCTTGGCTAATCTCTTTCTTTGAATGGCGTCCTGCACTTCACTATTCCACCACCAGGTTTCCTTATCATCCATTCTCTGTCCAGATGACACACCAAGTACCTTCCTACCTGTCTCTCTAATTACTGTTGCTGTAGTAGCCCAGTCACTTGGAAGCTCTTTCTTACCACCCAG
>JBBPBX010034214.1:0-23587 GCA_038048925.1 Garcialebias charrua
ATATTACCTGACACAAAGTGTGCAGAGCAAATTCGGATGTTGCTCAGTGTTTTTCAATCCAAGTTCTGGTTTAGGCTGGCAGCCACAGACGTCGACGTTCCTCTGATAATTGCTGAGTTACTTCACCTTGATTTGTGATCACGAGTGGTAATCTGTAAAACAGAAGGCTTTTTCTCTCAATCTGACCGATTGTGGCAGCCATGGACACGACAATAATTCACCATTTTTTGATTTTGTGTGACCAGACGCGACGCACCACTACAATAGCTTTGAGGCTAACACAGCTATGTCGCCAAGATGGCTACTTCCGGTATTTTTCCAGGGTTGATGACGAGCCGTGAAAGGGGTCTATACCTGTCAATTCACTGACCTGTTGTAAGAGGGGGTGAAGAGACGACACAGGAGACAGGCTGTAGAATTTCACCTTTTAATCAACTCTTACTAAACTGGCGGGAACCCGCCCAACACTGCTTTATATACCCACATACATCCGGTCCTCTGGACCTTTCACAATAAAAGCATCCTGTAATACATTCGGTCCACTGGGTGTGAGTAGAGCCCCCTAGTGGTCCACCACACACGCCCCCCCAGAACACCCAGTAAGGTCCATCACTAGTCCCGCATTTTAGGTTTGATCAAACGACCAGAACGGCTGAACCTGGGCCCTGCAGAACCAGTCTGATGAAGTGGAGGGCTACGAGGAGGGTCTGCAGAAGATTCGGGCTCCAATGGACGTTGAGAGTTTCCGGAAGAAGGACCGCCGTCCGTTAATAATGTGGATGGAGGTCTGCCTCTGCGAGGAGCTTGGGCCGTAACAACCTGATCATCTGACACAACATGAGCTGGTTTAAGCCTATCAATACAGACAGTCTCAGTACGACCCCCTAAATCCAAAATGAAATGTTTCGGACCTGGTTGAAGAACTCGAAACGGTCCATCATACAAAGGCTGTAGTGGTGTCCTGTGTGCATTGTGTTTGACAAAAACAAATTTAGAGGACTCCAGACTCTTAGGGACAAATGACTGCGGTAAACAATGGTGTACCGGACCGGGGACACGAAAAGGGGCCTCCTGAGGTGAAAGATGGAGCAACGGTGGAGCGAACTGTGGTGAGGGTACCTCAGGTAAAAACTCACCTGGGACGCGCACAGGCTGCCCGTAAACCATTTCAGCCGGGGAAGAGCTCAGGTCTTCTTTGGTTGCGGTACGCAACCCCAACAAAACCCAGGGAAGGCGGTCAATCCAGTTGTCACCGGTCAATGCAGCACGAAGTGCAGCTTTCAATGACCTGTGAAACCGTTCACACAAACCATTAGCTTGGGGGTTGTAAGCGGTGGTCCTGTGAACGTTAGTCCCCAGACCCTTGGCCATGGTAGACCAAAGCTCCGAAACAAACTGCGGGCCCCTGTCCGATGTAATGTCTGAAGGGGGGCCGAAACGTGCAACCCAGGTAGACAAAAAGGCCCGGGCCACCACTGCAGATGTTGTGGACGTCAGAGGAACAACCTCTGGCCACCTGGTGGTCCGGTCTATCATAGTCAGCAGATGAGTAAAACCCTGTGATGGAGGCAGAGGGCCTACTAGGTCTACGTGCACATGATCAAACCGCCGACTTGGGATGGGGAAAGGTTCCAACGGTGCTTTGGTGTGCCTGTTAACCTTAGCACGCTGGCATGGAACACACGCTGCTGCCCACTCCTTAACTGCTTTACGCAGACCGGGCCAAACAAACTTTGAGCTGACCAGTTTCACAGAGGCTCTAACACCTGGGTGAGAAAGGGAATGTAAGGAGTCAAAAACGCGGCGTCGCCATGAAACTGGAACCAGGGGGCGGGGCCTGCCTGTAGATACGTCACAGAGCAGGAGAGGACCTCCGTCATTCACCTGCCTTTCCTCCAACTCGAGGCCTGTGGGGCCGGACTGGAGCTCGAGTATTTCTGCGTCGCTACGTTGGTCCGCAGCCATAGCAGAAAAATCGATGCCAACGTACACGGGAGCGATCAGCACCCGGGAGAGACAGTCAGCCACCACATTGGATTTTCCAGCCACATGCTGAATGTCTGTAGTAAATTCAGACACCGCTGCGAGGTGGCGTTGCTGGCGAGCAGACCAGGGGTCAGAAATTTTTGACATAGCAAACACCAGGGGTTTGTGGTCAACGTATGCAGTGAACTGGCGGCCTTCCAGGAAAAACCTGAAATGGCGTGTAGCCAGGTAAAGCGCCAGCAACTCTCTGTCAAAAACACTGTATTTCAGCTCATTGTCCCGCAGCGTACGGCTGAAAAATGCAAGCGGCTGCCAAACCCCGGAAACCTGCTGTTCTAACACAGCCCCCACCGCAACATCAGATGCGTCGGTTGTTAAAGCTATTTGCGCCGCTGGGGATGGATGGGCCAAAAGGGCAGCAGTGGCCAGTGCAGCTTTAGCGTCACCAAATGCCTGTAGGCGTTCTGGTGTCCAGTCCACGCTGTCGTTGGGCTTTTTCTTTTTCAGCGCTCCATAGAGCGGACGCAGCAGTTGTGCTGCCCTGGGGAGGAAACGGTTATAGAAGTTAACCATTCCCAAAAACTCTTGTAGCGCTTTAACAGACTGGGGCTGTGGGAAATCTGACACCGCCTGCACTTTGTTTGGTAACGGGACGGCGCCACTTGCGGAAATGCGGTGGCCCAAAAAGTCAATGACTGGCAGCCCAAACTGGCATTTCGCTGTGTTTACAATCAGGCCATGTGCTGCCAGGCGCTGAAAAACCTCACGGAGGTGGGACAGGTGCTGCTCAGCCGAGCTGCTAGCCACCAGGATGTCGTCCAAGTACACAAATACGAAGGACAGACCCCTTAGGACTGAATCCATCAACCGCTGAAATGTTTGTGCTGCACCTTTAAGACCAAAAGGCATGCGCAAAAACTCAAACAGGCCGAAAGGCGTGATAACAGCGGTCTTAGGGACATCCTCCACATGCACAGGAACCTGGTGGTATCCCCGTACTAAATCTACTTTAGAAAAAATGGAGGTCCCAGCCAGGTGCACTGAAAAATCCTGGATGTGGGGGATGGGATAACGATCGTTCTCTGTGATGTTATTGAGGCGGCGGAAATCTCCACATGGCCGCCATTTGCCATCTGCCTTGGGCACCATGTGGAGGGGGGAGGCCCACGGACTGTTCGAGCGCTGCACGATGCCTAAACGCTCCATGTTAGCAAACTCTTCCTGTGCGATTGCTAACTTAGTAGCATCGAGGCGGCGTGCACGTGCGAACACCGGTGGCCCCGTTGTGGGGATATAATGTTCGACCCCATGTTTTGTGTTTGTGGTTGCAAAATCAGGAACAGTCAGCGAGGGAAACTCAGACAATAAACGCTGAAACACATCACCCGAAGCTAAAAAGTTAGCATGCATTAAAGGCCCAGCTCCTCGCGTCTTACAAGGCAGTGACGAAAAAGACACAGCGTCGATCAAACGTCTGTTAGCAATGTCAACAAGGAGCCCGTGAGCACAAAGAAAATCAGCCCCTAAAATAGGGACCGAGCTAGCAGCTACCACAAAGTTCCACCGGAAGTCCCGTTCATGGAAACGCACAGTCACCAACCTTTCGCCAAACGTCTTGACGGGAGAGCCATTCGCCGCGGTCAGCTGTGGCCCGCAGCCTTCAGCCAACCTGTCGGAGCCAGTCGGGGGGACGAGGCTCCTCTGCGACCCCGAGTCCACGAGGAACCGCCTCCCTGACTTCGAGTCCTCGATGAAAAGCAGCCTTTCCTTCTCGCCAACGGCCGCGACTGCTAGCGGCTGCTGGCGGTCTCGTTTCCCTGCGGCTTGAAGCTGCACGGCGGAACACACCGTCGTGCTTTGGCGCCAAAACGCGCGTGGTAGAAACACAGCGCGGGACCTGCCCGCCTGCGGCTAGCGACTCCTGCTACCACCGCTGGCTCGTCCGGCGCTGTGTGCGTCGCTCGAAACTCGGGCGCTGCTGGAGATCCAGGGACCACTGCCTGTACCTCGAAGGTCCTCGCGGTTAGAATGATGCGGTCGGCTTCTTCGGCTAGCGAGCGGTAGTCTTTCTCCTGCAGGAACGGGGAGTTGGCCAGTGCGGTTCGCACCGGAGCTGGAAGCTGGCGGAGGACAAGGTGGCGGAAGAGGAACTCGCAGTCGTCTGATCCCCGCAAGGACAACATGCTCTCCACGAGCTCGAGAGCTGTCCCGTCACCCAAACCGGAGAAGGAAAATAGTTTCTCAGCGCGCTCCGCCTCTGAGAGTGTGTAGCGCCGCAGAAGGAGCTGCTTGAGGGCGTCGTATTTTCCTTGTGCTGGAGGGTTTTGTAGCAGGCTCATTACCCGCTGGGTTGTCAGCGGATCCAGCGAAGCAACCACATGGTGGTATTTGGTGTCGTCAACAGAAATCCCGCGAAGAGCAAACTGTGATTCGATGTGAGCGAACCAGGACTGGGGCGCGTGCAGCCAGAAGTCCGGGATTTTAACGGCCACCGAAAAAGCGAGCGGGGCCGCCTGTGTAGGTTCCACAGCCGTGGACAGCTGAAGAGAGCTGGCTGAAGCGTCAGGTGTCGACATATTCAGTTCACGAGGGTCACCAGTGTAAGAGGGGGTGAAGAGACGACACAGGAGACAGGCTGTAGAACTTCACCTTTTAATCAACTCTTACTAAACTGGCGGGAACCCGCCCAACACTGCTTTATATACCCACATACATCCGGTCCTCTGGACCTTTCACAATAAAAGCATCCTGTAATACATCCGGTCCACTGGGTGTGAGTAGAGCCCCCTAGTGGTCCACCGCACTGTACACATTGTTGCACAGGACAATTAGCTGTGGCGGCCATCTTGAAATGGACTTCAAAAGTTAATTAGTTGTAGATGTACAGCCAGTGATCACTTTCTGAAAGTTTAAATGAAACCCTTCTGGTGGTTCAGGAGATATTATGGTAACAGAAACAAAAAATGGTAGAGTAGCTCTGATCCACCTTCTCTCAACTGGCTTTAATCCAGAACAATCTACATCTGTGACTAGTTTAAGACCAGGCTGTGCAGGTCTTAGAGTTAAACCAGTTCAAACAGCATTGTAGTCTGGGACTAGCCTTAATCTGGTCTGTGAAACCGGCCCTAAACATCTAAAACTAATCTAATAAAATCTGTTTATTTCACGCAGACCTGTGGCGCCCTCTGCTGGCAGGAAGTGTAACAACCACATGCTGATTCATAAGAACTGATAGAAACACATGAAAATATCTATCATATAAATTAGATCATATCTAGGTTATATTATCTGTTTATTGTGTATATTATTGATTATATATTTATAATTGATGTAAATGTTGGACAGCTATAATCTCATATTTCCATGATCAATAATATTGATGTTAGATCATCTGTTAATAATCTATAACATATTAAAAACTGAGGGTGATGTTAGTGTGAAACTAGTTTGAAAGGAGGCGGGTGATATGCATGAAGAGATTTAAGACCGACACGTCCAACAGTTAGTTACATCCCACGACTGCATGCATAAGTACAAATACTTTGTTACATACTTAAGTACATTTTTCATGTATCTACTTTACTTAAATATAATTAAATGTGGGTACTTTTACTTTTACTCCACTACATTTTACATGAAGTATCTGTACTTTCTACTACACTACATTTCTATAATGTGTTAAGTTACAAGTTACATTCACGTTGCAGTTTTTTTATTTGTCATTAGTTTGAAAGTAACTGATGTCTAAAGGGGAGTTGGGCCACTGAATCACTGCAAAGTGGACAGGTAACATTAGACCTGCCTTCAAGAAGAACTGGACCATTGACGTATATTCTAGTATATGTGTCATTGCGCTGGAAGCACCCACAGCACCAGTAACACACCCATAATGGATTCCATCGTGGAGAGTCGGCCAGAAGATACAAACCCCACATGGACTTATTGAAAGACTATTGAACGACTATTGAAATATTATAGAAAGATTATTGAAAGACTATTGAAAGATTATTGAAAGACTGTTCAGTACAGCAGGACAGATTCTCTCTCCCAAAAGAGCCAGACGGGACAAAAAAAATCTTTGAAAACCAAATTATTCTGAGCTTGAACAATAAATTATTGCTGCAATATCAAAATGTGTCAGTTCATGGGATGTCAGGAGACAAGAGATGACTCGACACTCATGTCTACGTTTCGATAATGGTGTCAGGAAGTTAAAATATTGTTTAGAATAGACCCATTATACAAGGTTGACTAGACAGTATTTTAACTAGAGTTGATGACAAACTGGAGTTGAAATTATCAGAACATGTTCCTTTGTCAGCTGTGTCTAATGCTCCTTTTTTCAGTCAGACAACTTTTACTTAGGGTAAATGTTTTTACTGCAGTTAAAATGACACATTGGTTTTACTTTGTGTTAAATAAAAAGGTAGTTTCAAAGGTATAATCATTCCTCTTTCTTATTTTAATGAATAACATTTAACTCTGCATGTCATCTCTGAAATTCTGACACACACAAGTCCAAGTGTGAACTGGGTCTGTGTCACAGAGTAAACACAATAAAAACATGTATTATCTGCAGCATTGTTCATTTAAATGGCACAACACTATTAATGTATTACAGAAAATATATATACTGTATGCACACTTAATGATATTGTAGACCATTGCATTAGGTAATACATTCAGCAAGTACTTTTAAATTAATGCTTTAAGTATTTTTAAAAGCAAGTACATATTTATTTTTACTTAAGTAAAAACATTAATATGGTAATTCTACTTTTACTAGAGTACATTTTGTCTGTTTATTTGTACTTTTACTTAAGTACACTGTTTGAATACTTTCTCCACCACTGAATGCATGTCACCCGCCGCCTTTCATTCCAGGTTAAAACTGAAATCATTATAAGAAAATTCAAAGTTCATCTCAGATTGTTTTGGATTAAAGAAACTGAGACAGAACTTGATCAAATTGTAATAAATTTATTTTAAAAGAAGAAAAGAAAATAGAAAGATCTTTCTGTAAAAGTAGTGATTCTAGCTTCATTTACAGATAATCTGAATGATTTCTTTAACCTTGACTTTAGCTTGATTGGTTCAAAGTAAATACAACACAGAAGCAGTCATCAACCTATCATAGATAATATCAATATAAAAAGGTCAAAGTTCATCATCATCAGGATCCAATCAGTTTCTTATCAAACAACCTGCTGCTGCTTCAACCTCTGTGGATCATCAGAACTCAGCTCTTCTTTCCTCCACTAAGATCTTCACCTCCACCTGCAGAGAGAAGAGAGAGTGAGAGAGGAGCTAACTTCCTGTCTGCAGCCTCTCTCCATCAGCTGTCAGTCAGTCATGCAGCATCATCCAGTAGAAAGAGCAGCAGCACTTCAGTCCTGTTCAGAGCAGCTGTGGAGCTTCATGTTCACGTGTTGGAGTGAAGCTCACACACCTGCAGAGACTTTCAGCATCAAGTGTGTTTCCTCTGCAGCTTTCACTCAAGTCCACAGAGGAACCAAAGTGCTGAGAGTCATGAAGCTTCATCACTGCACAAACACTGGAGGGATGGATTTCCTGCTGTTACATGTCAACTGCTGCTCCATTTCAACACACAAACTCTGTGTGCTGATGAACATCTCATCTGTTTCTGAACACATCAGCTGACTAAGAAACATGGAGGCTGTCACTGAACACATCTGGATGAAACAAAGGACAGATGTGATGAGTGGACTTCAGCAGTCTGGACCAGGGCTGTGTCAGATCATATTGTCCACAATAATACTGGTATAAATTTCATCCTGATAGAAAAGAGTCCCATCATGATGTTCACTGTAGAGCGACGACACCATGATGTTGTGTTGAAGGACACCTGGTGGTTGATTTTGTTACTACATCATCACAAATATTGTTATTGAAAACTTTCAAAGAACATCTACTGACCTCAGAGTCTGCAGTTTGTAGTCTGGACTCTCCACAAGATCCAACAGCTGCTGAACATCTGGAGCACGCAGGTTGTTCTTACTCAGGTCCAGTTGTGACAGATGGGAGGGGTTGGACTTCAGAGCTGAGACCAGAGAAGAACAGCTGATCTTTGACAACCTGCAGTTCTCCAATCTGAATAAAGAATAAAAGATGTGAGCTGAAGCAACAGGATGCAGGTTCAAACTGAAATATGAACTAAATGATTGAAGTGGACAGAATTAGTTTTACTGGATGTCAGAGACACAAAAACTGAATCCATTCAAGGCCTAGCATTCCTTGAAGGAATGCATATCACCCGCCACCTTTCATCCCACAGTTTGACACTAAGATCATCTTGTGATGAGAAACTTGTAGCGTTTTGGTCAAACCTTGTAAATAACGTTATGAACCATCTCATGTGATATTCTGAGATCTCAGCTGGTCTGTTAGAGCTCAGAGTCTGGCTGGTGGACCACTCTCAGCTACTACCACTCCACGCGTTAGATCAGGACAACAAGGAGGGGTTGTTTGTTTTTTTATTTTGAAACACAAAAATTTATTTCAATAACGAGTTGTTTTTATGGTCAACAAGAGCAGCAACAGTCCACAATGCATGTGTTAGTAAAATATCAGAGTAATGAAAAGTCAAAGCATGAATTCCTTCAGACAACCATTGTTAGAGAATTCAAACATTGATCATGTAAAACGTGTTCCTTTAATGTATTCTGATGAATCATTAACCAGTTTGCTTTCCTAAAAGTCTTTCTGTATGAAACAAAACATCTCTGAAGAACACAACTTGTTGCTTCCTGCACACAGAACAAAAACACTGATTAGGCCAGCTCATGTTTAAATCACAGATAAGGTTTTGACATTACGTTATTGTTTGTTTTGACACTGCCACGTTTTCCATGTGCTATCTGAAACTGTCTTCCTGTTACTCATCATTGTCATACCTTTGAGAGAATAAAAAGCCAGCATGCACTTTCCAATTTGGATTTGATCTCAATCAGTTTTGAAACTTGTTTCAAAGTGTCTTGAGGTGATCTCCCATTTTCAAAGTCTGCTGCTCTGAAAATTAATTATTGTCTCTCTTCTTGTGTGGTTCGTGTTTAACTTGAAGGTGTTTAAAAATCCTCCATCAACCAACCTGAATTGATGTAACTTTAACTTTATGGCAGTTTGTGTTCTTTAGGGGAAACATCAACCACCTTACAGAAATGATTCAAAATACTCATGTTTTATTATTTGATTCATGAATTAGTAAAAAAAAATTAACTTTCTCAGCTAGAAATGAAAATATCTAATTTAAATGATAAAATTATTTTAAAGACCTTTAGGTTAAAAAAAACTCCACATTTCAGGTTTTTTGTTTATTTGTTATTAAATTGGAAGTGGTGGCGCAGAGGTTAAGAAGGTGCGCTTGTGATTGGAAGATTGCCGGTTCAAGTCCCGGTACCGACAGCATCAAGAATGTGGGTGGGATAAGTGAAGCAGTCACACCTGTCTCCACCCTCATCTGCCCCACTCTGGGCCCTTGAGCAAGGCCCTTAACCCACACCATCTGCTCCCCCGGAACCCTAGATATCAGCTCTCTGCTCCACACAGAGGGCTGTGGTAGCTCGGTGGTCAGTGGTTGTGTCAGGAAGGGCATCCGGCATAAAAACAACTGCCAAGTCTTCATGCAACTAGTTCGCTGTGGTGACCCCTGAAGAAGGGAGAAGCCGAAAGAAGAAGAAAAAAGTTGTTACATTGTACAAAAAAATATTTTATGTCAGTTTGTGGGTAAAGAAAGTCCTTTTCCTCTTTTAATTTGTCCAAAAGTATTTGTTGTTAATTTTTTAAAGATTTCAGTTGAGAGTTTTTGAAGACCCTCCAGCCCCCCCGGACCCTCCAGAACCGTTAGCTGAAAATGATGCAGTGTTTTTGTTAAATGTGCACGTGTTGCTCGGTGGTCAGACATGGAGGTTTTGTTTTCCTGAAAGTGTCCTCGTGCACGACACCAGTTTGTGTTTCATTAGTTCTTCTACTGAAGCAGATGTTTTAGCAGCTGCTGCAGCCGCTGCATCAACTATTGACGTCCTGCTTTGGGGGAAGCCAACAGGAGTCAGACGTTCTGAGCTGAGGAGCGCACGATTCTTCAGCCTGCATGCACGTGGAACAGCTTCTCATACTAAATGTTGACTTGTGCACAATAAAAGTGTCTTTTTGCTCTTTACACTCCAACTAAAACTATTTTGTGGGACGAGACGAGACTCGGCAGCAGCGTCCAGCTGGGAACAACGCAGCACTTCCAGGGTACGTTGAAGTCTGTCCCGGTAATCTTTACAGAGGTTTACACATGGAACAAGGAAAACTTCACCAAGTCAGCTAATACAACAATTAAAAGTACAGAGATGAAGGTCAGAAACATTACTGATAGCAATGTTTTTATGATGAGACAAAGATAATAATAATAATTGTCTAAGCTTGTCATCTGCGTATGTTTCCCATACACAGACGAAATTCGTCTCTGCATTTAACCCAACCACCTACCAGGCGGTGCAGTGAGCAGCCATAGAAGGCGCTCGGGGAGCTGGAGAAATAGGTGTGCACTCATAGACACCCCAAGATGTGTAGTGGCCGGGACGCGAACCCGCGTCCTTCGGGTCCCAAGTCAAACGCCCTAACCACTACACCATCTTGGCTCCAAAGATGTGATGAAAAGTTGTATTTATAACGGTTTCAAACAGCTGATTGTCCCTGATGAACACTAAAGGGCCGTAAAGTTACTGTGAGCTTACAGGAGCATTTCAAACTATTCTGACTAAATAAAAGACTTTACAAGGATTTTTAGTCTTTGTCAGGAACATCTGTGGTTATTGACAGCACCAAAATAAAACATTAAAATGTGGGGCTGATTTTAGACCATCAAAGGGTTAAATGAATGAAACATTTATAACTGAATAAATTGTGAAGTATCAGGGAATGATTTTAGTTGGACAAACATAGAAAACCTCCAACAGCTGCAGTGAACTGACCTCAGAACCTCCAGTCTACAGTTTGGACTCTCCAGGAAACCACAGAGCTCCTTCACTCCAGAGTCAAACAGCTGGTTCCAGCTCAAGTCCAGTTGTGTCAGATGGGAGGGGTTGGACTTCAGAGCTGAGACCAGAGAAGAACAGCTGATCTCTGACAAACTGCATTCCTCCAATCTGAATAAAGAATAAAAGATGTGAGCTGAAGCAACAGGATGCAGGTTCAAACTGAAATATGAACTAAATGATTGAAGTGGACAGAATTAGTTTTACTGGATGTCAGAGACACAAAAACTGAATCCATTCAAGGCCTAGCATTCCTTGAAGGAATGCATATCACCCGCCACCTTTCATCCCACAGTTTGACACTAAGATCATCTTGTGATGAGAAACTTGTAGTGTTTTGGTCAAACCTTGTAAATAACGTTATGAACCATCTCATGTGATATTCTGAGATCTCAGCTGGTCTGTTAGAGCTCAGAGTCTGGCTGGTGGACCACTCTCAGCTACTACCACTCCACACGTTAGATCAGGACAACAAGGAGGGGTTGTTTGTTTATTTTGAAACACAAAAATTAATTTCAATAACGAGTTGTTTTTATAGTCAACAAGAGCAGCAACAGTCCACAATACATGTGTTAGTAAAATATCAGAGTAATGAAAAGTCAAAGCATGAATTCCTTCAGACAACCATCCTGAATTTATGTAACTTTAACTTTATGACAGTTTGTGTTCTTTAGGGGAAACATCAACCACCTTACAGAAATGATTCAAAATACTCATGTTTTATTATTTGATTCATGAATTAGTCAACATTTTTGAACTTTCTCAGCTTGAAATGAAAATATCTAATTTAAATGACAAAAATGTTTTAAACAAAATTAGGTAAAAGAAAACCCTCCACATTTCAGGTATTTGTTTATTTGTTATTAAATTGACCAAAAATATATTTTTATGTCAGTTTGTGGGTAAAGAAAGTCATTTTTCCTCTTTTAGTTTGTCCAAAAGTATTTTTTGTTAATTTTTTTAAGAATACAGTTGAGACCCTGATGCATGCTCAATAATCCAGGTAGAAAAATCTAAAAAAGCTAAGTCTGGTCCTCTGGACATTCAAAAAACAAAACAAAGCAAAAAAAATTGTAGAAACGTTTCGTCTTTCGTCCGAAAGACTTCCTCAGTCTGAGGTGCTGTGTTCAGCTCAGTCTCATAAATAGCACCCTCTCACAGTGGATCAACCAGTTGGCTGATGACAGCCAAAACCAGCTGTTCACATGATCAAGGAGGACCATCAGCCTAATGATGGATCGTTAGCACCCTGATGGTTGTTTGCTATTCACAGAGGGCTGAGTGATACTAGCAATAACAGCATTGTAAGAGGGGGACAGTTGAACCCGGAGGCCTCCACCCCTGTTTAATGATGGACGGTTTCTTTTCACAAAGATGGCCTCCTTTACTCCTCTCTCAAACCATCGTTCCTCTCTATCAAGGATGTGAACATCTTCATCCCTGAAAGAGTGACCGCTGGCCTGGAGATGAGTGTAGACTGCAGAGTCCTGACCTGATGATGTTGATCTTCTGTGCTGGGCCATCCTTTTGGCCAGTGGCTGTTTAGTTTCCCCGATATAAGACTGATCACAGCCCTCCTGACACTGAACAGCATACACAATATTACTCTGTTTGTGCCGGGGGACTGGATCTTTGGGATGAACCAGTCTTTGCCGTAATGTATTTTGGGGTTTAAAAGCCACTGGGACGTTGTGTTTAGAAAATAAACGTCTCAATGTCTCTGAAACTCCGCAACATAAGGAATGACCACTGGTCTGGGTCTGGGTTCCTTCTTTTCCCTTACCAAAAAGTAGTATATGCAAGTATCCTTAAAGTATACTAATTTTAAACTAAAAAAATAAGAGTATATTTTCAGTTTACTTTTTAGGTACTTATGAAAAATATGCTTATCCATCCATCCATCCATCCATCCATCCATCCATCCATTTTCTTCCGCTTATCCGGGGTCGGGTCGCGGGGGTAGCAGCCTAAGTAGGGAGGCCCAGACTTCCCTCTCCCCAGCCACTTGGAGCAGCTCCTCTGGGGGAATCCCAAGGCGTTCCCAGGCCAGCCGAGAAACATAGTCCCTCCAGCGTATCCTGGGTCTTCCTCTGGGTCTCCTCCCGGTGGGACATGCCCGGAACACCTCACCAGGGAGGCGTCCAGGAGGCATCCTAACCAGATGCCCGAGCCACCTCAACTGGCTCCTCTCGATGTGGAGAAGCAGCGGCTCTACTCCGAGTCCCTCCCGGATGACTGAGCTTCTCACCCTATCTCTAAGGGAGAGTCCAGCCACCCTGCGGAGAAAACTCATTTCAGCCGCTTGTATCCGAGATCTTGTTCTTTCGGTCATAACCCAAAGCTCATGACCATAGATGAGGGTGGGAACGTAGATCGATCGGTAAATTGAGAGCTTTGCCTTTTGACTCAGCTCTCTCTTCACCACGACAGACCGGTACAGCGCCCGCTTCACTGCGGACGCTGCACCTATCCGCCTATCGATCTCACGCTCCAGTTTTCCCTCATTCGTGAACAAGATCCCGAGATACTTAAACTCCTCCACTTGGGTAAGGACCTCCTCCCCGACCCGGAGAGGGCACGCTACCCTTTTCCGGCTCAAGACCATGGCCTCGGATTTGGAGGAACTGATCCTCATCCCGGCCGCATCACATTCAGCTGCAAACCGCTCCAGCGAAAGCTGTAGATCACGAGCTGATGAAGCCAATAGGACCACATCATCTGCAAAAAACAGAGAAGCGATTCTAAGGCCACCAAAACGGATCCTCTCAACACCTTGGCTGCGCCTAGAAATTCTGTCCATAAAAGTTATAAACAGAATCGGTGACAAAGGGCAACCTTGGCGGAGTCCAACTCTCACCGGAAACGAGCCTGACTTACTGCCGGCAATGCGGACCAAGCTCTGACACCGGTCGTACAGGGACCTAACAGCCCATATCAATGGGCCTGGTACCCCATACTCCCGGAGTACCCGCCACAGAACCCCCCGAGGGACGCGGTCGAATGCCTTTTCCAAGTCTACAAAGCACATGTAAACTGGTTGGGCAAACTCCCACGCACCCTCCAGGACCCTGTTGAGGGTGTAGAGCTGGTCTAGTGTTCCACGACCAGGACGAAAACCACACTGCTCCTCCTGAATCCGAGGTTCGACTATCCGACGGACCCTCCTCTCCAGAACCCCTGAATAGACCTTACCAGGGAGGCTTAAGAGTGTGATCCCTCTATAGTTGGAACACACCCTACGGTCCCCCTTTTTGAATAGGGGAACCACCACCCCAGTCTGCCAATCCAAGGGAACTGCCCCCGATGTCCACGCGATATTGCAGAGTCGCGTAAGCCAACACAACCCCACAACATCCAGAGCCCTAAGGAACTCAGGACGAATCTCATCCACCCCCGGAGCCTTGCCACCGCGGAGCTTTTTAACCACCTCGGCGACCTCAGCACCAGAGATTGGAGAGCCCGACCCAAAGTCCCCAGGCTCCGCTTCCTCAGTGGAAGACGTGCCAGTAGGATTGAGGAGGTCTTCGAAGTATTCCGCCCACCGACTCACAACATCCCGAGTTGAGGTCAACAGCACGCCATCCCCACCATAAATGGTGTTGGTCGCGTACCGCTTTCCCCCCCTGAGACGCCGGATGGTGGACCAGAATCGCCTCGAAGCCGTACGGAAGTCATTCTCCATGGCCTCTCCGAACTCCTCCCACGCCCGAGTTTTTGCCTCAGCAACCACCCGAGCCGCATGCCGCTTGGACTGCCGGTACCTATCTGCTGCTTCCGGGGTCCCACAGGCCAAAAAGGCCCAATAGGACTCCTTCTTCAGCTTGACAGCATCCCTCACCGCCGGTGTCCACCACCGGGTTCGAGGGTTGCCACCACGACAGGCACCAACAACCTTGCGGCCACAACTCCGATAAGCTGCCTCGACAATAGAGGCGCGAAACATGGCCCACTCGGGCTCAATGTCCCCCGCCTCCCTCGGAACGTGTTCAAAGCTCTCCCGGAGGTGGGAGTTAAAGCTCCGTCTTACGGGAGACTCTGCCAGACGTTCCCAGCAGACCCTCACAATACGTTTGGGTCTGCCAGGTCTGACCGGCATCCTCCCCCACCATCGGAGCCAACTCACCACCAGGTAGTGGTCAGTTGACAGCTCCGCCCCTCTCTTCACCCGAGTGTCCAGGACATGCGGCCGCAGATCAGATGAGACGACAACAAAGTCGATCATCGAACTGCGACCTAGGGTGTCCTGGTGCCAAGAGCACATATACCATACCATACCATACCATTTTATTTATAAAGCACTTTAAACAGGAACAAGTCCACACCAAAGTGCTGGACAAACAAACACGCAACAGGCAACACAGACAATGAAGTACAACACGAAAAACATAAAAACATTGCAGATCATAAATCAAACGATCCAATACAAATCAGCTGGCATTGAAAGCAATGGAGTAGTAGTGAGTTTTTAACCGGGATTTGAAAACCGAGAGGGAGGGGGCCTGTTTGATGAGCAGCGGTAACTCGTTCCAGAGTCTTGGGCCTGCTACAGAGAACGCCCTGTCACCCCTGCGCTTAAGGCGAGTTTCTGGAACTATTAAGAGTACCTGATCCTCTGACCTCAAAGCACGTGGAGGGACATATGGGTGTATCAGATCCGAGAGATAGGCGGGGGCGAGACTGTTCAGCGATTTGTAGACATACATGAGAATTTTGAATTGGATTCGAAGATGAACCGGTAGCCAGTGAAGGGAGGCCAAGACTGGTGTAATGTGCTCTCTTTTGCGTGTGCTGGTTAAAAATCGGGCAGCTGCGTTCTGAACCAGTTGTAATCGTGCAATGGTGGCTTGACTGACGCCAAACAGAAGTGAATTGCAGTAATCAAGCCTAGATGTAATGAATGCGTGAATCACTGTCTCCAGGTGCTTTTTGGATAATATGGGCTTCAGCTTAGACAGACGCCTCAGCTGGAAAAAACAGGATTTGACGATCATGTTTACATGACTGTTGAGTTTCATGGAAGGATCCATTATCACTCCCAGATTTTTGACTTTTTGTTTTTCGGACAGGGGTAGAGCAGACAGGTCAATGCAGTGGTTTGAGGTTGTGTCATTGGGAAGGAACAATATGGCTTCAGACTTCTTATCATTGAAGCTTAAGAAATTTAAAGCCATCCAGTCCCTGATGTCAGCCAGGCAGTCGAGCAGAGGTTGAATAGAGCCTGTACCATTTTGTCTTAGGGGGAAGTAGATTTGACAGTCATCAGCGTAGAAGTGGAAAGGTATATTGTGTTTCCGGAAAATAGCACCGAGTGGCAGCAGGTATAAGGAGAACAAGAGAGGACCCAGGATGGACCCCTGCGGAACCCCCCATTTAAGAGCCGCCACTGCAGAAGTAAAATCATTGATGGACACACAAAAAGACCTGTCAGAGAGGTAGGATCTGAACCAGTTTAGGGCTGATCCTGAGATGCCCACCCACTGCTCCAACCTAGCAATGAGGATCTCATGGTCGATGGTGTCGAAAGCGGATGTGAGGTCCAATAGGACAAGCAGCACAGAGTCACCAGTATCTGTGGATAGAAAGATGTCGTTAAAAACCTTCAGTAGGGCAGTCTCAGTGCTGTGGAGGGATTTGAAGCCAGACTGGAATAGCTCGGGGATAGCGTGATCCTCCAGGAAGCACTTTAGTTGGGACTCAACTATTTTCTCTAGAAGTTTAGAAACAAATGGACTATATGGACACCCTTACGCCTGAACATGGTGTTCGTTATGGACAATCCATGACGAGCACAGAAGTCCAACAACAGAACACCACTCGGGTTCAGATCAGGGGGGCCGTTCCTCCCAACCACACCCCTCCAGGTCTCACTGTCATTGCCCACGTGAGCGTTGAAGTCCCCCAGCAGAACAAGGGAGTCCCCAGGAGGCGCACCCTCCAATACCCCCTCCAAGGACTCCAAAAAGGGTGGGTAATCTGCGCTGCCGTTCGGCGCATAGGCACAAACAACAGTCAGAGCCCGTCCCCCCACACGTAGGCGAAGGGAGGCTACCCTCTCGTTCACCGGGGTGAACCCCAACGTACAGGCACCAAGATGGGGGGCAACAAGTATGCCCACTCCTGCTCGGCGCCTCTCACCAGGGGCAACTCCAGAGTGGAAGAGTGTCCAACCCCTCTCAAGGAAACTGGTTCCAGAGCCAGAGCCATGCGTTGAGGTGAGTCCGACTATTTCTAGCCGGAACCTCTCAACCTCACACACTAGCTCAGGCTCCTTCCCCACCAGAGAGGTGACATTCCATGTCCCAATGGCCAGCTTCTGTAGCCGAGGATCAGACCGCCAGGGTCCCCGCCCTCGGCCACCACCCATTCCACAATGCACCCGACCCCTTTGGCCCCTCCCACAGGTGGTGAGCCTATGGGAAGGGGGACCCACGTCTCCTCTTCGGGCTGTGCCCGGCCGAGCTCCATGGGTGAAAGCCCGGCCACCAGGCGCTCGCCAACGTGCCCCTCCTCCGGGCCTGGCTCCAGAGTGGGGCCCCGGTGACCCGCGTCCGGGCGAGGGAACATTGTTTCCATTTATATTATTCATCATAAGGGGTCTTGTGGGCTGCGCTTTGTCTCGTCCCTCACCTAGGACCTGTCTGCCTTGGGTGACCCTACTAGGGGCATAAAGCCCCTGACAGCATAGCTCCTAGGATCATTGGGACACTCAAACCCCTCCACCACGGTAAGGTGGCAGCCCAGGGAGGGGCTATGCTTAGCCAGGTTTATTTTACACAATACTTGACTTGTACTAAAAATAAACTAAAAGTCCAAGTATACTTAATCTATACTTCTGTTTAAACTTTTGGCCAAGGTAATTTTACAAAGTATTTTCACACTGGTTTATGTTTAGTACTTCTGTTTTAAAAGTTTTGTCAGTTTTTTGGAACAGCTCGAGCTGTTTTGTTATATTGTTGTTGTATATATAAATATATTGTTATTATTATTATTATTATTCAGGGTATTATTATTATCATCATCATCATTATCATCATTATTATTATTATTATTATTATCATTAATCAATTTTATTCTGCTCCAGGCATGAGGTGAAACATTCAGGTACTTGTTGTTTGCTTTCTGCCATTTTTCTGTTTGTGGGCTTCGACCCAAGCGTTATGGTTGGATTGGGGGAAGTAGAATGCATGTCTCAACCAATCAATGCCACTCTTGCTTATTGGGAGGAAGTAGCATGTGATCATATCCAACCAATCAATGCCACGCTTGCTTCGCGCCGCGCGCCTCATTCAAATGTAGCTATTTCCTTGTTTTCATCTGTCGGACAAGAAGCTTGTGTCGGACTCAGCGCTCGTAAAACTAGCTTTTTATTAGACGTCGACTGGTCTGGACGACGACTGGACATTCAGTTGGAAGTTGAAGGTTATCGGTTCTGTTTTATTTATTTGCTAGCTGTTTTAGCTTTGTTCACTTGAATTAACAAAACATGCTGTGGCTAAAAGCTAAGCTAACAGCTAACGAGCTAAAATTGGTGTGTTTCGTTGCTGAGGTAGATGAATTGAAGCAAGTAAAACACTGCAGGTTTAGAATATGTTATTCTAGCGCTTAAGCCATATATGCTACAAGTTTGTTTTTTTTTGGCTTGCTTCAAGTTCCTGGATGGTTTTACAAAGAGACAAGGCCCCACATCCACGCGTAGTTTGCGTTACATGTCCGTTAACACGCATGCGCTGAGCCAGCAGAACAATAACCGTAGCCAGGCTGAAATGCGGTACTAATTTACTTGAAATACGTATTTCGGCAACATTACTGTTTTTGTAGCTGCTTCAGGCTGAAAACAAGAGGCTGAAGGAAGACTGTGATATTAGATATTGAGAGGTTATTTCTAGCAAGTAGTTTGAGTGAAGCAATTAAGACACTGATTTTTAAAACCAAATGTGGAAATGGAGAACGCCTTGAATGTTATATTTATTCTTTAGATCAGTCCTACTTCCTGTTCCTCATATCTCAGCTCTTCATTGCACAAATGACAAATGCAAATTTTGAATGGTCTCAAAACACTATAGTGACACACAATTTTTGTTCTTTTGCCCCTTGTTTTTTTTTTCTTTTACAGAGCTTCCAGCAGTTGTGAAACAGTCGAAAGATGTGGTGATCGGATCTCAGCGTTGCTTCCATCCACAACATCAACTGTACAGACAGTTGTTACTCCACCCATCTCTGTTCAAGTGTTGTCTGACCCTGATAACATGGTAATTAACTGAATGCATGGATACTGTATGTTATTGATCCATTTGGGGAAACATTACAATACAATTTCTTTCTACATCTTTTGATTGCACACATAAATGATAGACAAGAAGTGATATGATATCCCTTGATGGTATGCAATAAAGCTATAGAAAATAGGCTTAGCACTAGGATGACTGAATTTTCAAGATCCTGAGGACAAACCCCGTCCTTTTCCTGCACAATCATTGGACCATTAACTGCCTTTTGTTATAAATATGTGTGCACTCAACTCAGACACCCCCACCACACCAGACTGCACAGACTGCATTCCAATGTTTCCACCAGGTAAGTAAGACTCTGCTTGCACTTCCCCCTTAGTCAGAAGAGAGGCCCTGACCTGAATTCACACATAACAGACCCTGAATTTATCTCACAGTTGAGCATTTTGGGACATCCACTGAACGGAAAGCTTTGTCTGCTCCAGAACAATTTTATGCATGAAATTGTTTTATTCTGCTGTGCTGATTATCCTGTAACCCTGATGGTCTGTCAAATAAATTATTTTGCTTACAAGTACTGTCTCTCTCCTTGTCCTTGGCACATGTATATACGGTAAGTGCTGGTACATGCAGGTGGCCCATTGCTGTGTTCTACAACATGCTTGACCTATTGTTGTCCATCACCTGATGGACCGACACAGGTCACATGACATGGGGTCAACTGACAAAACAACACAGGTCACACGACATGAAGTCAAATGACTGACAGACACTGGTCACACGACATGAGGTCAACTGACGGACCGACACAGGTCACACGGCATGAGGTCAACTGACGTACCGACACAGGTCACATGACCTGAGGTCAAGTGACGGACCAACACAGGTCACACGACATGAAGTCAACTGACGGACCGACACAGGTCACACGGCATGAGGTCAACTGACGTACCGACACAGGTCACATGACCTGAGATCAACTGACGGACTGACACAGGTCACATGACCCGAGGTCAACTGACGGACCGACACAGGTCACATGACCTGAGGTCAACTGACGGACCGACATAGGTCACATGACATGAAGTCAACTGATGGACCGACACAGGTCACATGACCCGAGGTCAACTGACGGACCGACACAGGTCACATGACCCGAGGTCAACTGACGGACCGACACAGGTCACATGACCTAAGGTCAACTGACGGACCAACACAGGTCACACCACATGAAGTCAACTGATGGACCGACACAGGTCACATGACCTGAGGTCAACTGACGGACCGACACAGGTCACATGACCCGAGGTCAACTGACGGACCGACACAGGTCACATGACCTGAGGTCAACTGACGGACCGACATAGGTCACACAACATGAAGTCAATTGATGGACCGACACAGGTCACATGACCTGAGGTCAACTGACGGACCGACACAGGTCACATGACCCGAGGTCAACTGACAGACCGACACAGGTCACATGACCCGAGGTCAACTGACGGACCGACACAGGTCACATGACCTGAGGTCAACTGACGGACCAACACAGGTCACACCACATGAAGTCAACTGATGGACCGACACAGGTCACATGACCTGAGGTCAACTGACGGACCGACACAGGTCACATGACCCGAGGTCAACTGACGGACCGACATAGGTCACATGACCTGAGGTCAACTGACGGACCGACATAGGTCACACAACATGAAGTCAACTGATGGACCGACACAGGTCACATGACCTGAGGTCAACTGACGGACCGACACAGGTCACATGACCCGAGGTCAACTGACGGACCGACATAGGTCACATGACATGAAGTCAACTGATGGACCAACACAGGTCACATGACCTGAGGTCAACTGACGGACCGACACAGGTCACATGACCTGAGGTCAACTGACGGACCGACATAGGTCACACGACATGAAGTCAACTGATGGACCGACACAGGTCACATGACCTGAGGTCAACTGACGGACCGACACAGGTCACATGACCCGAGGTCAACTGACGGACCAACACAGGTCACACCACATGAAGTCAACTGATGGACCGACACAGGTCACATGACCTGAGGTCAACTGACGGACCGACACAGGTCACATGACCCGAGGTCAACTGACGGACCGACATAGGTCACATGACCTGAGGTCAACTGACGGACCGACATAGGTCACACAACATGAAGTCAACTGATGGACCGACACAGGTCACATGACCTGAGGTCAACTGACGGACCGACACAGGTCACATGACCCGAGGTCAACTGACGGACCGACACAGGTCACATGACCTGAGGTCAACTGACGGACCGACATAGGTCACACAACATGAAGTCAACTGATGGACCGACACAGGTCACATGACCTGAGGTCAACTGATGGACCGACACAGGTCACATGACCCGAGGTCAACTGACGGACCGACATAGGTCACACGACATGAGGTCAACTGACGGACCGACACAGGTCACATGACCTAAGGTCAACTGATGGACCGACACAAGTCACATGACCTGAGGTCAACTGATGGACCGACATAGGTCACACGACATGAAGTCAACTGATGGACTGACACAGGTCACACGACATGAAGTCAACTGATGGACCGACACAGGTCACATGACCTGTGGTCAACTGACGGACTGACACAGGTCACATGACCTGAGGTCAACTGACAAAACGACATAGTTCACACAACATGAAGTCAACTGACGGACCGACACAGGTCACATGACCTGAGGTCAACTGATGGACCGACATAGGTCACATGACCTGAGGTCAACTGACGGACCGACACAGGTCACATGACCTGAGGTCAACTGACGGACCGACATAGGTCACACGACATGAGGTCAACTGACGGACTGACACAGGTCACATGACCTGAGGTCAACTGATGGACCGACATAGGTCACATGACCTGAGGTCAACTGACGGACCGACACAGGTCACATGACCTGAGGTCAACTGACGGACCGACACAGGTCACACGACATGAAGTCAACTGACGGACCGACACAGGTCACATGACCTGAGGTCAACTGATGGACCGACATAGGTCACATGACCTGAGGTCAACTGACGGACCGACACAGGTCACATGACCTGAGGTCAAGTGACGGACCAACACAGGTCACATGACCTGAGGTCAACTGACAAAACGACACAGGTCACACGACATGAAGTCAACAAACGGACCGACATAGGTCACATGACCTGAGGTAAACTGACGGACCGACACAGGTAACATGACCTGAGGTCAACTGACATACCGGTATAATGGACCAGATTGCACATTTATATACGGTGCGGCCCATTGCCGTGTTCTACAACATGCTTGACCTGGCAGCGATAAATGTTTATGTGTTATACAAGGCCTGCACTGGGTCCAAGGATTTTGGACTGAGGGGTAGGGGGTGGGGGGGTGTAGGTGTACAATTAATGGGTCTTTAGTAGGGTCATTAGCATTTGAATCGACATTATATAGCCCACTGAAAGGGACCGGGGGATTCAGAAGCCAAGTTCACTTGCGCAAAAAAGCGCAGCCTTAGTCAAAGTAGTGTTAGGCATATTCATTGCAAATATGAATATGTACTATAGATGTCCAAATACTGTACTGTAAATAAATGTTTAATCATTATTTGGTTAACAAGATCCATGTGCTTTGCAGGTGCCTCTTGTGCCAGACTATGATGTAGAAGTCCCAAGGCGAAAGGTGAAGTCTCTACGGACTACCAGCTTAGCCTTGCTAGTTGGAGATCTTGCAGTGCTCATCTACGGGAGAGAGTTATTGACCAATTGAAGTTTGACTGGGAGGCAATCGGGGGCTCATAAAGATGTGGAGTCAAAGCCACTTTTGGACAACACAAAGCTTGATGATATACTTGGTGAGTGTATATAATGTAGGGCAAAACTCATTCTAAAATAAAGTTTTTCAAATAAAGTCAAATGTTAAAAGTAATTGTGGTTCCCTTTAATAATAATTGTTTATCACTCGTGAAACCTAGAGACATATTTTAAGGATATGTTTGATGTGAAAGTAATTACACTGATGATAGAATGGTATAACATTGGAGTAATTTCTGTTTTTATTTATTTTATTTTTCATTCAGTCTACACCAAGGCAAAGTTCCCTGACACCACCATGCAAGATGTGCGAAGAGTCATAAGAAAAAAAAATGCAACAACATAAACAACTACCGGTGAAGTTTTTTTTTCTTATCCCCCCCAAAGATGTGAAGATGCCTTCTGAAAAGGAAAGACTTCAGTTTCCAGTTGGAGACACTATTTTTGCTTTGTTTAAGCAAATGCACACATTTTT
>JBBPBX010034215.1:0-32767 GCA_038048925.1 Garcialebias charrua
ACTCTTTGCAAATGTCAATGCTAGAACCTTCAGTTTATTTTATAGATATACTTTTTATACTTTTTATACTACTATGAAAAAACTCAGGACAGTATTACACTTTTATTATTTCATTTTATGCTTATGTTCATTGGGTGTTTGGTGTTTTAGGGGTGTTTGGTGTTTCAGTGTTGGTGTAAATTTTCATACTTTTATACTACTATGAAAAAACTCAGGACAGTGTTACACTTTTACTATTTTATGCTTATGTTTATTAAATGTTTTAGTGTTTAGTGTTTAGATGGTTACTGTTGCACCGAGGGACTGAGAGAAACGCAATTTCAATACTGTGTATGTCCTGTACATTTTGCAGTTCTGACAATAAAGTTGACTTTGACTTTGACTTTGATATAAGTCACTGTTTTTGTATGATTGATTGAGTGATGTCATTGTGTTAGTGTCCTGAATAAATCTGACGTTAAACATAATCCAAGTTAAGTGTTACATCATTTTCAGCCCTCTTTTTGGGATCTGTATTTGATAGCAGGCCAAATTGACAAACACCATGCAGAATAATGTAGTATTTTAATTCCACAGCAGAGAAAGCTTTGTAGTCTCTATAAGTAGGAAAAAAATATCGGAATTGTTATTGGTTATCGGTCAAACAAGTTTTAACATATTGGCATTTCGAATATCAGCCAAAAATCCAATATTGTGCATCCCTAGTTTACACTTATAAACACAAATCTAAAGCTAAAATCTTAGCAATGAAGCTGCCACCTATTGCAGAGCGAGTTGTCCGACAGGCTTAAGAGGTCGATACAGACGTTCTGCAAATTAGTTGGCAATCCTTTTTTTATATGTTGTTTAGGTTTAATAGCAAAACAGATGAAAAACGATCTTCTCAAAATGAGCAATACTAAACAAAATACAAATCTTTGGCTATAATCTTTTTATTTTCACTTCATGGTACAAAGCACCAAAAATATTTACTGATCTACCAGAAAGGAAAATTTGGATAAAGATTCATAAAACTTGGCTAAATGTTGCAGTTGATAAAATAATCAAGAGGGAAACTGGACATTTTTAAATGAATATAATGTGGTATCTACATACGAGTTGATCAGCCTTATCAAACCTTCTATGAATCTGTTATAGCGACTGATAGCTGGACGATTTTTCTGGATCAAGGACGGCCCAAAAGGCTGATAGACCCTTTTTTTAAAGGACACTTACTCAAATTACACTTTTGTTGCTGAGAACAGATGAAAATGAACTTTCCAAACCCAAGAAAACAACAATCACAGACCCAGCAAATCAAATACGGTACATCAAATCCTTTTTAATAAAAAATGTAAGCTTGGTGTTTACGAAGCTGTTAACGTTTTGGATCTACAACAATTTAAAACTCTTTCTCCAACAAAATTAGTACATTTTTGACCTTTCTCCAACATATTGCTCACGTTGAGTTACAGTTCACATTTTTTTGGCCCACCAGTCCTTTCATCTGGATAGTTTTGGTCCACATATGAAAATGTTTGGACATCCCTGCTTTAAATTATTATTCTGACATCACGACTTCAAGTTTCCCAGTCTGCACAGGAAGTGCTACAGCTATCTGCTGCTTCCAGTATTTTTGCTAGCAAATAACAACATAAAGGAACCGCTTCAAGTATTTTAAGATTGAAGTTGTTTTAAAACGGTAGTAATCCACTTTTCTCTTGACTTTGCTCCGACCAGCTGTTGGCTCATCAATCCTTTCAAAATAAACTCAATTTCTCCAAACTTGTGTTGTCTAAAGGCTATCTACAACAGGTAAGATATTCATTGTTCATAACCTGTCCGCAGAATCCCCCTTTAAAAGACCTGAACTGTCATTTTAAACCATGGGTGCTCAGAACAAACTCCTTCTCGTGTGTTTTCCAAAATCACGACTCAACAAACATTACATCATGTTGCATCACAAACGCTTTCATCCAAACTGATTTACAAGTGAGGAAATCAGACAAGCGATAAGCACATCAGGGGCAACGGGGGTGGTGGTGGGGGGGTTTCAGCATTTTGCCTAGAGGACATTTTGACACATGGCAGAACTGGGGATTAACCAGATTATTTTCCCAGCTGGAAGAGGACCACCCAACCACTGACTCCCCCTAAAAGATAAATTTTCCCTTTCAACACATTTTCAGAATATCTCCTTAAATATCACGAGCCCTGAGAAGCTGCTAATGTTTTGGATTGAGTTCAGATATAAACTGTGATTACTGAAAGTTAACGAGTTCTCGAGCCCAGGGTGACTGTCACAGATATTTCATTTATAAAAATTCATTTTTCTTACATGATATATGCCTTTCTTTTTATTGCAGTTTTATACTGAGAACAAGTTGATTTTTTTTCTCTTTTCATCCATTGCACACTTCTCCACACTTCTCCAGGTGCTCATTCATGTCTATCAGAGCACTCCATTTCTTTTAAAACTGAGGAGTTTGAGCACAATTAACAAAAATATTACATATTTTTGCCACTTTGCGTAAAATTCGATGCTATTTTTATTAATAGTATATGTAAAAAAAAAACTGATTTGATTTGTATACCACTTTTAAAATGTGACAACTTGAATGTCAAAACCTGAGGGAAATGAAGCAAAAGAATAAGAATGTAATGAAGAAAGCTCTGCACACGATGGCACTGTACATTCAGCAAACAGCCTCTTATGTAACTGCAGCTCTTTCAAAGCTGCAAGGTGCTTTCATTGCACTAAAATTACCTGTTTTGGTTTTATTTACCTAAAAACTACTCTGACTTCATTAACCTGTCTTCTTTTTCTTAAAAAAAAAAGAAAAGAAAGAAAATGGCTAAGTTTCTGGTGACTCTCACATTTTCACTGGATGCTCTCGTCTACTTTGTTCGTTTCACGTAAGCTCCCTCTTCAGGAGTCGTCTTTTCTGCAGACAGGATGTGTACATTTGTTCTAACATGAGCACAACAGGATGCAACAAGGGTTTTGCTGAGCAGAGGGCGAACAAACGGACAATGCCTCATCACTTTCTTTAACAAACTCTAAGTGCTGAGTGCACCCCCTCCCCTTGTATTTTGATCACATCTCAGACTTAAGTGTCCTTCATGATTCACTGACGCTTGTGAAAAATATCTGCATGGTGACTGAACGCTCCAGGAATGCAAACTGACTACCGGATTGCTGCAAAGCATTTTAAAAAACACACAAGTTTAGCTTCTTTTTCTTCTATTTTTTTATTTATTTTTACTGACCCCTGCAAAACTTTTAAGATATTCAAGCCCTGATTGCATTAAACAGCTGTGATGCACCAGATATGTGTTTTATTTTACAGTTTACTAACCCATTTGCATAGGGAAGCACAGATTGCCAAAATGATAGTGTTTTTCACAGCAGGCTGCGTTTAAAAAATTTAAAGCGAAACTGGTGCCAGTTTATTGTTGGATGCGTCTCTGAGATAAATCCTGCAATGTTAAATAAAATTTAAGAAGTTCTACTCTCTGATTGTTGTTGGAATTTTTCCACAATTGCTTTTCTTAAACCAACAAATCAACTCAGAGCTCTGACCTCACTGGTTTTCCTGCTCATTTTTGTTGGATGCAAGATAACTAAGCATCTATGTACTGTACATGGTTTTATAGTTTGTTTTGTTTTCAGGGAGTAATGAAACCTGGGAATATCACAAAGAAAACAGCAACCACCTTATATGTGTTCAGTTTTGGTGGAAACAGACGAACCACGTGAACACGGATCAGGTCAGAAGAGCAGCTCTGAATACACCTGAGAACATTTCACAAACAGGAAGTCGTGTTGCGGTCGCCAGCGTGCTGCTGAGAAACGTGGGATAAAATTAACTACATTTTGGTCTATAATATGTTTATGAGCTATAAAAGTTTGAGGAGTAAGCAGAGGTCAAAGGTCACGGAGGAACAGGCGTCTTCATTGCAGCGTTTTGCACCACATGAGATAAAATTGCTAAAGATGACGTTTTTATCTAAAAATATCTTTGATGGTTGGCACGGTGGCTCAGAGCTGCTGCCTCTCAGTGAGAAGGGTTGCCGAATCAAATCCCGACAGGGGACCTTTCTGGGTGGAGTTTGCCTTTTTCATTCAACCTTTATTTATACAGGTTAGTCTCATTGAGCCTCAGGGACTCATTTACAGTATAGACCTTTTTTTATTATTTTTTTTATTTTTTAACAAAGATTGATGAGATCAGTGGACAACAAAGACAACAATAGACAATCATAAAAAAGTATATACATCGAGAAAAATAAATAAAAGAACATTATACTAAAAAATGAAACAAAAAACATATACAGTATAATGTAAGGCGATGTAGAAAACTAGAAACAGGAACATATCTGCATCGGTTTTTTGCCAGGAACTTAACATGTTTGAAGTCACTTATAAAGGTCAAGGTTGAGAGCTTCAGATCTTTTTGCAAGATATTCCAGGAAGCAGGAGCAGAGTAGGAGAAGGCCCTTTTGCCCAATTCAGTCTGCACCGAGTGGACATTGCAGGTAATAATATCCTGAAAGTGCACGCTGTAGCTGCACTCACACAGAGACATGTAGGAGGAGATGTATGAGGGCAGCAGACCAAGAAGTGATTTAAAGATGAAAATGTACCAGTGGAAGAGTCTGCGTGAGGTTAATGATGTCCAGTTAACCAGTGAATACAGGGTGCAGTGGTGGGTACGATAATCACAACCAGTTATGAATCTTAGTGCACCATGATAGACAACATCCAACATCTGCAGGGTGCTTGTAGGAGCATTCATGTAGAGAATGTCACCGTAATCAATGGAGGGAAGGAAAGTCACAGTTACAAGGTGTTTCCTAGCATTCAGTGTTAAACATGATTTATTTCTGAAAAAGAAACCCAGTTTTACTTTCAGTTTCCTTACCAAGTTTTCCATGTGGAGCTTAAAAGAGAGATGTGAATCGACCAATACACAAATAATTGTAGGAATCAACAAACTCAAAAGGGACACCATTTGAGGATAAAATCAGAGGAAGAACTGCTGGGACAGACTTCCTGTTTGAAAACAACATCCCTTTGGTTTTGTCGGCGTTCAAGTTTGAGACAAAACAAATCTGACTGGATGACGTCGAAAGCAGATTGCAAAAGCTGGAAAACCTTAGAAACCGTTCTCTCCGTGCATGTGTGGGTTTTCTGCAGGTACTCTGTTTTCCTCCCACAGACCAAAAACATGCATATATAATAATAAATAATAATGTCACATTTTTGTCATCTGTGTATGTTTCCATACAAGACGAAATTTGACTCTGCATTTAACCCAATCACCACCAGGTGGGGCAGTGGGCAGCTATAGAAAGCGCACCGGGGAGCAATTGGGATGAGATGTGCTGCTCAAACACACCACAAGTTATGCCAAATTGTCCCCAGGTGTGAGAGAGAGTGAATACTTGTTTGTCTCTATGCGTCCCTGTGATGGACTGGACACCTGTCCAGGGTGTCCCCCGTTTCTCCCACAGTGATGGCTGGACATGGGCACCAGTGACCCCCCGTGACCCTAAACGGTAGAAGCGGGAAAAATAATAGATTGATGGATGGAATATCTTTGACGGAAGCAGAGTTTAAAGTTTAGATACAAAACATGACAACACCACGATGACCCAGGTACGGTGAAGGGTTCTGATATTTTTTGTGGTCTTCTAAGTCGTTGGTTCCCATCCCTGTTCCTAGAGGAACACCAGCCTGCCTGTTTTAGTTGTTTCTCTGCTCCAACACACCTAATTCAGTGGTTTAATTACTTCCTTAAGTTTGACAGAAACCTGTTAATCAACAGTTCATTCGAATCAGGTGTGTTGGAGCAGACATGCAGGATGGTGTTGCTCAGGGACCAGGGTTGGGAACCACCGCTCCAAGTTTGACTGACACTAAAAACGTCAAAAGGCATGTGATAATGTTTTTGCCTGTATCAAGGTCAGTGAGGTTTGGACCCAAATGCAGGCAGACAAAAAGAGCTTGATGAAAAATAAAACTTGTTTATTTCAGAATCAAGAGTCAGAGTCAGGGCCGGCCCAAGGCATAAGCAAATTAACCGGATGCTTAGGCACCCGGGGTCACTAGGGGGCCCCTTAAGTGGATTTTTATTTTTTTTAAGTAATGATTTCTACATGATTCTTTTTAATATTTTAAGTGCCACTTTTGCAAATTATTGCATACATATAGTTTTAAGAACTAATTATTCAACTTTAAATTTCTTTTTTTTTTTAAACCATTTCATGTGGTTTCAAGTAATTGTTCATTTACATTATTTAAGGATTTCCTTGATATTTTATTTTTATTTTATTTTGTCTGGTTTTGCACAGTTTAATTTATTTTTATGCATCTAAGTTATGTTATCTGTTTGTTGTTGATCTTGCATTACAAATTATTTTGGCCATTGCTGTTGCAGTTCTTTGGAACCAAAGATGATAAGCCAGATGACTTTTGCTGTAAAATACAGTGTACACTGGTAGTTTTTTCCCCTTTGTTATCAAAATCAGAAGATCTTTATTGACATTGCACCGGGGTACAACGGGAATATGTACGCACAGTCATCCGAAAGAAGGACTAAGTGTACGAAGCTGCAGCTAGTTATCAGCGCGGCCATCTTATTCCTTATCAGAATAATAATCTTAGATATGAAAAGGGGAGAAGAACCATGAGGGTAGATAGTGGTATTACAAAAAAGATCTTTCACATCTTGTCTATTAGGACACGATTTGAGACATCAAAAAACTCTACCAGCAAGCACAGTTAAAAAAAAATTATATAAGCATTTGAGGTCAAGGTGGTTGAGATTCGTCCATGAGCCTTTTTCAGATCAGCCACAGGGGCAGCCGTGGCACAGTGGTAGTGGCAGCCGACCCCCGATCGGAAGGTTGGAGGTTCGAATCCCGCTTCCCCCCACCATGTGTCGTTGTGTCCCTGGGCAAGACACTTAACCCTGAGTTGTTCCCGGTAGGACTGGATGGCGCCTTGCATGGCAGGCTATCGCTACCAGTGTATGAATGTGTGTATGAATGGGTGGATGGCTGGTACTGTAAAGTACTTTGGGGCTCCTCACAGGGGCTGGAAGGCGCTATATAAGTAAGCTCCATTTACCATTTACCAGTGGTGGGCAACGCTAATCCAAAAATTAGTTCCGCTATTTCTAAAGCACTAATTAATTTATTTAGGTCCGCAATTTCAAAAGCACTAATGTCTTATGAAAATTAGGGGAAGCTAATTCTAATCCGCTAATTAAATTCAACAATTGGTAGCAGCAAGTTATGCAATATTTGCACTACACTGCCAACTAGCGGTGCATGAACTGTTATACAGTAAGTTGTTTGAGTTTCAGAGTATTTAGTTTGGTTCTCTTCAACAGGTTTGACAAGGACAAAATGTACCCATTCCAAAGTCTGTTAGCTAAACTGCTGACATATTTGGCTGTTTTTTTCTTCTTCTTTTGTTACTTTTAGTACCACTAGATCGCATGTGTCAAACTCAAGGCCCGTGGGCCAAATCCGGCCTACCATAACCGTTTCTGTGGCTCTCTACACCCTAGAACTTCAAGATAACAGTTGTAAGCATGTTGCTCTCAGGTGATGGGTCCCCATCCCTACACTCCCTGGTCTCTCTGTTAATTGTCTTGCTTATCTCCTCCATTTTGTTGTCCAGGTGTTTGTGATTGTCATGCTGTGTGTTCATGTACCTGTATATAAAGTCAGGGATTTTTTAATTGATAAAGCTCTGTATATGTTGTATAACACAATCATTGTTCCACATTTAATCTATTGTATTGAGGTTTGGGGAAAAGCGTGCAAAACAATTACAAAGCCTGTTTTTATTTTACAAAAGAGAGCTGTAAGAGTAATCACCAGAAAACATTTCAGTCACCCATCAAACACCTTGTTTCTTCAGCTAAATTTATTGAAATTCCAGGAATTGGTAGAATATAGTATTTTATCAGTTATGTATAGGGCTCATAATAACACATTACCTTTAAATATCCAAAGAAATTTAGACAAAGTTATTACAATCTTAAAGGGACAGATATTCATCAAACCACAATTCAGAACCAGCTTAAAGGGACGGTCTACCTCAATTCAGGGAGTTGGATTGTGGAATGTTCTGGAGAGTGATGTTAAAAATGCAAAATCAATTCATTCATTCATTCATTCAACCTTTATTTATACAGGCTAGCCTCGTTGAGTCACGGGGACTCATTTACAAGAGGGACCTGTCTCACTCACACCAAACAACCATCCACTCTCACACTCACACCTAGGGTCAATTTAGAGTCACCAATCAGCCTAACAAGCATGTTTTTTGGTCTGTGGGAGGAAACCGGAGTACCCGGAGGAAACCCACGCATGCACGGGGAGAACATGCAAACTCCACCCAGAAAGGCCCCGGACCGGGATTTGAACCGGCAACCTTCTCGCTGAGAGGCAGCAGCTCTACCAGTTGTGCCACCGTGCTGCCCAATGTATACATTTAAGAAAAAGGTCAAAAAGGACTTGCTCAAAAACTATATATGATGTAGCTTAGTGTGTTTGTGTATTACAGTTAGAAAAATTAAGTAGAGTTATTCATTTTGTGATGTAGTTTGAAGGTTATCATTGGTTGAACAAACTGTGAAATAAATAAGGGGCAGATATAATAAGATTTCATCTTCTTTCTGCTCCTTTCATTTTATCCTACTTGTATTCTTGTATCTGATGAAACTGTTTTGTATTGTTCTTTTAAAATGAATGAATAAACATCAAATCAAATCAACGGCCCAGTCAGAGTCCAGAACCTGAAGGTGGGACCTTCAGAGAGCTGAGCAGAAACCTCAAAGAACTGAAGCAACAATGGAAAGAAGAGTGGGTCAGAACTCCTCCAGAACCAGGAGAGAGACTGATGAAGTCCTGCAGACTGATGAAGTCAGAGAACCACAGAGGATTCTGCTGCTGAAGGAGGTTCTGTTGGGTCAGAGGCACAAGCTGAGGTTAAATTTTAATGATTTTAGAACTTGTTAAAGATCATCCATCCAGCCATCCAGCTAACTGTCTATCCATCCATCCATTCAGCTAAAAGTCTATTCATCCTTGTATCTGATGAAACTGTTTTGTATTGTTCTTTTAAAATGAATGAATGAACATCAAATCAAATCAAAAATAAGTCTGTATCTCTGTGTTTATCATTGTCCTGGCATTGTCTCCTGTTGCCTCTGTCTCCTGAGTTCCTTGTGATTCCCTGAGTATGTAAGTTTGCTGCCCTGTCTATTTTATGTTCTTAATTTCTGTGGCCGTCGCGGACGCCATTTTGAAGAGTCCTAATGGTGAACTACTTTTTTTAAATCCAGCAGATTTGACCATTTCGTGAAACTCTCAAGCTCAGAAAAACTTGTGCTATAACGTCAGCTATGAAATATATTTTTTCTCAGCAAAGAAATAATTGTTTTACCGTGTTTTGTTGTAAAATCCTGGCTTCTTTGGCCGTCGCGGACGCCATTTTGAAGAGTGCTAATGTGGCGAACTTCTATTTTTAAATCCAGACGCGTCGCGTAGGCCGCTGAGAAACATCCACAAGTTCACCCTCCATGTTAAAAAGTCTTCGTCTGACTCTTCGAAAACAAGCAATAAGGCTCCAGAGTAACACACTGGCTGCTAACTGCTATAGAGAGAGCACACACCAAGAGACTGAGGGGGACGCTTTTTTGTCACGGACCACATCCGGCGCTGCTCGTAAATACGTTATTTCGTTTTTACTGATAGATAATTAGTTATTAGCGGTACTGCATTTTAAATAAAAATAGCACAAATCCGCTTATGAATTATAAAACTTAGTCAATCCGCTGTAAAGCTAACAGATTATTTAGCTACGCTATAAGCGGATTAGCGCAATAGCGCTACCTAGCGGTCGGAGGCCCACCACTGCCATTTACCATTCTGATGATGATGTTCAGCCAGCAGTTCTGATAAGTTTTCACAGAAAGTTCTCTGGGGGGGGTGGGTACATTGAATTTACATTTATAAATTCAATGTATAGTTTAAATCTGTATCCGTTGATCAAAGCCAACAAGAATTACAACTCATAGTGCCACAATCAAAAACTAAACTTAAAACGGGGAGTGGACTGTGTTGATTTCCCATAATGCTTAGCAGTATGTTAGTGTTCTGGGTTGCACCATGAGTGAGATGGACGTCTGTGATATAGACCTGCCTCTTGTGTGCTATTAAAGTTTGGATGATTCCTGTTGTGAGGTTCAGAGTACCTTCATTGGCTTTAACTCACACAATGTTAAGACAGAAGTCACAGAATGTGGTGTAACACATGTGCTCTCCGTTCAAGAAATCCATTTGATAGTTTGAAGCCAACGTGCATCATGGATCGGAAATATCGGCTGGTTGGATCGGAAAATCCGATACGTACATTGTGCTGGTATCGAAAGCCGATACCGATACTGGATCGGATCGGCCCCATCCCTACTTTATTGTTGATTTTCTTCAGGCAGACAGATTTTTTTCCTGCAGCCTTGGAGTCCATCTGGACGATCCGTTTCCAAAATGGTCTAATTGTGGGAATCCATTCCACTGATCCATGCTATGAACCTTCCTCAAGGTCGAACCCACCACACTGACGAGTCCCAGTAGCCGCTGGTAGCCTGCGATTCTCATAAATCGCCTCCACCTTACGGTTAAGCTCGTAAATCAACTGATTTAGCGAGGCCATGGCACGGATCAAACTTTCACACTGACTCGGTAGCTTTGTCATGGCCGAAACTGCTCTCGAAGTCTTCCTCAGTTTCCGATAGAACAGAGCTCCGCTGATGCCGAAAAGCAAAGTGCCTGCCACCATAAATCCAATTATGTAAATATCTTCAATGTCCTCCACAGACAGGACTGAGAGACACATCACTTTCCCCTCTCCCCAAGAATCCATGACGTAACCTCCAGAGTGTGTCTGTGCTGGGCAAGCTGGTTCTCCCGGACCTTGTCGTTTTGTTGAAAAATTTTTGTCAATAGAGTTGATTGTCCATGATACCAAATCCATAATCACAATTTACGTTTGAGAGATGAGAACCGAGGAGCTGCGGACAAACAGAGAGCGAAGCAGGGAGAAGGGAAACGAGGGAGCAAAGGCAGAAGCAGCCACCTGCGACCAGAGCGAGGGAGGGAAAAAAAAATCAATTTTTTTTTGATCAGCAACAACAAGATGCTACTTTTAGTATATACATATAGATTAATGTAAACAGGGCTGTCAGAGTTACAATGAGTTTATGTTAGGTGAGTGAATGATCTGATCATCTGACTGTTGATTGCAGTGATCCACATTATTAGCAGAAGTGGAGGGCTAGCGGTCGGAGGCCCACCACTGCCATTTACCATTCTGATGATGATGTTCAGCCAGCAGTTCTGATAAGTCAAACCAAATTTTGCTTAAGGCCCCATGGAGACTTGAGCCGGCCCTGGTCAGAGACAGTCAGAGAGATTTGTTTGTCATTCACATCTCATGTGGTACATGTGGTGGAACAAGCTTATGTACACAGGGTCCCAGTTACATCCAACAATAAAATGTAAAATAAAAACAGTAATAAGATCTAAGATATGAACTAAGAAAAACATCAACTAAGTAATACACTAAGCACTAGTAGCATAAAAACATTACGTCGAACAGCAGCACGAACATGAGTCTGTGTGAGCAGATGAGCTCGTATACAGCAACATGAACAGATCAGCAGCAACATGAAACAGATCAGCAGCAACATGCTGTGATTTTTCACATAGATTATTCTGGTTAGATATTCATGAGTCTAACAGCCTCAGGGTAGAAGCTGTTCCTCAGTCTAGTGGTTCTTCACTTAATGCTCCTTAACCTCCTGCCTGAGGGAAGCAGGGCAAAAAGTGTGTGTGCTGGGTGAGTGGGGTCCTTCATGATGCAGGTGGCCCTCTTCCTACATCTGGAGGTGTAGATGTCTGTGATGGTGGGGAGGCTGACTCCAACATCTTCTGTGCAGCCTTCACCACTCTCTGTAGAGCTTTTCTTTCTGCAGCTGTGCAGCCTCCATGCCACACGTTGATGCTGGAGCACAGGATGCTCTCCACTGCACACCTGTAGAAGGAGGTGAGGACTGAGCTTCCCAGACCAGCTCGCCTCAGCCACCTGAGGAACCAACAAAAAGCTTGACAGAAGCAAAGGAGTTTGATAAAGAGCAAACCAGCACAATGGATCCACCACAAGACCCTCCATTTGCCTGCATGGACCGAACTCTATATTGAAACACCTGTATTGAAACAAAAATAAACCAAAAGGCTGCTGTGGCTGTAAATACACTTAAAATCTCTGGAGCACAAAAACATTAGGAGCACAGGTATGACCGAGGCTGGGAAAATGAGCCGACAGTGAGGAGGGGACAAGTGACTGTTTAAATAGAACAGTGGGTGAGTAGAAAGTGGCAGCACCTGGGATGATCAATAATTAGGAACTGGTGTGAGAGAGAACTGAGTGAGGCTGACGGAGGGTGGGAGTGAAAACTGTCACAGGGAACACAAGGAACAGAATAATATAA
Source organism: Garcialebias charrua (assembly GCA_038048925.1). Taxonomy (NCBI): domain Eukaryota; kingdom Metazoa; phylum Chordata; class Actinopteri; order Cyprinodontiformes; family Rivulidae; genus Garcialebias; species Garcialebias charrua. The sequence goes on from JBBPBX010034215.1 coordinate 12,552, forward strand.
ACCACAAGGATAAATAAACTAAAATAACCTAAAAGACACAGACTATGATGGTGAGTGTTTGCCTCATGAACCATTGGATCCATTTGAATGAAATTCCTAGTCAGCAATCATTGATCACACATCCACAACTAACAGAAACACAAAAATGTTGTTAACTCGACCAGACTGACACATTTCACATGAACACACTCTCTGATACGTAACTTTTTACACTTTTGTAAAGGACATTTACCGTGTATAACTACTGAGAGACACATAGCAAATAGCAAAAGGATCAATAGATTTAAACCAGTACTAATTTATCATTTAGAAAATTGTCACCCATTTAAGCTGAATTCATCTCAGCAGGTTTTGTAGTCGATGATACGTAGATGATGCATTCATCGTTAAAGATCAGTCTAAATTAATTCATTCGTCTTAACTTAATTATTTGTTCTTTCTGGCTGGTAACCTTGCTCAATCTTCCAAGATCTTGTTGAATGAAGTTTATATTTTAAATTTTTGAATGTTTTATTTAAACTTTATTAAAGCATACTTTAGCTCTTTTTTCTTTTTATTCAGTTTTTATTTATTTTTTTAACAACAAAAGCATCAGATGTAACATTTGGAATGAATTAAGCTTGTTTAGGTGTTGCTTTTTAAACTTCTGATGCTGATAGCTGTGGGAATGGAGGAAAGGTTTAGATTATAGGACTGCAGCTGTTGTGCACAGATGTGTTGAAAAACAGCAGCATTCGTTCATTAAGTTTTATTATCATTGTATCGAGATACAGTGAGTTTATGTTCGTACAGTCGTCCGAAAGATGGGCGGAGTGCACATTGCTGCTGCTACAGGAACACGGACTCTTATTCTTTATCAGAAAGCTTTTTAGATAGAAAAAGGTAAAAGGCCACGAGGATAGATAGTGGTATTACAAAAAAAGATCTCTTCCCATCTTGTCCTATCAGGACATGGTTTAAGATATCAAAAAACTCTGCCAGCAAGCATGTTTATAAACACTTTATGCATTTGACATCAAGACGGTGAGATTTGTCCATGAAGCACTTCCAGATGGACCATAGTCCTGATAAGATGTTGGTCAGCCGGCAGTTCTGATAAGCCTGCACAGAAGTTCTCGCAGGGAGGGGGTTGCGATAGACAAAGCTTTTTATTTAGTTACCCATGTCCCAGGATAAATTTTATATTTGGCCTGCATTCGAGGCCAAACAGGGGAGTCAGATTCAGATGAGCCACAATTGTTAATTTTCTTCAGGCAGCCTGTTTTTTTCTTTCTTGTCAGCCTTGAGTCCTGCTGGCACTTTCAAGATCCAAAATGGCCAGATTAGGGTGCATTCTACTGATCTGTGTTTGAGCCTCATCCAAGGTCGTCTCCAACATGTTGGCGAGTCCTAGAAGCTGCAGGTGGCCTGCAATGCTCACAAATCACTTCCATCTTATGGTTTAGCTTGTAACTCAGCTGATTTTGAGTACTCGTAGCATGAATCAAACCTTCACACAGACTTGGCAGTTTTGTCATGGCCGAAACTGCTGCCCATGTCTTCCTCAAAAGCTGAGAACATAGGAAGTTGCCAATGCCAAAAAGCAGAAACCCTGCTATCATGAATCCAATTATATAAATGTCTTTGCATCCTTCTGAGAAAGAGCAGAAAGACACATCAGCTCCCACCCCACGGGTCCATGACATATCCTGCAGCGTGAGTCTCAGCAGGACATGAGGGCTCTCCAGGGGCCTCATGTATCAACCATGCGTGCGCACAAAAACATTGCGCACGTCACTTCCCACGCAAAAGCCCGTATGTATCAAAACTGAACTGAACGTGAATATATGCGCATCCAGGTACATATCCACGCAAGCTCCCGAGCAGGCGTACGCACGTTTCTGTGGTTCTTGTTCCTTTGGCGACACTTACAGGTGTTTCAGAGAAACTGAAGCCCCACAGTCTGTGGTTGACTTTAAGAGCGGCTTGAAGACCTTTCTTTTCAACCGAGCATACTTTACTCCTCATGATTCTACTTTTGATCTGAGTTGATACTGTTGTTGATTTTAATTGTTTTATTATTTGTCTTATTGACATTCAAATATGTTGCACCTTGTAGCACTTTGAGATTTCCATTAATGAAAAGTGCGTTATAAATTGAATTCATTATTATTATTATTATTATTATTATTATTATTATTAACAGTTCAAGATGTGTAAATGATTAATATTCCCTCCAAACACACGATTAACAAGTATTACATCCACATGACGCAGTGAAATAAAGGACGCGCAACGTTGTGCCAAAAATAAATTTAACAGGAACGGATTCATTCAGCCTTACTGGAGGTTATAATAAATAGTGTAACACGCAGAGCATTTATTTAGAAACAGATATAGTTTTCCGATCTAGGATATGGCTTATCAGCCGTTTTCAGAAATAATAATTTTCCAGTTTGGCACTGCATGCTGCGCTCTGGGGAGCCGTGCATCACGCGTGCATACAGAAGCAGCGGTCAAACTGTTCCACAGAGGGAGCTGCAGGTCGATCGGGACTGTGCAGTCCAGTCCACACAAAGCCGGATCATGTCCAATGGAATGGTCTCATCCATATGTTTCCAAAGGCTGAGTGGTCGCGCTTGGAGCGCGCGCGCACCCTCACCGGTGTCGACACGGCAGCTGGAGGTGTTTCATTATCTGCGTTTATTGTAGATTTCTCCAAAATGACACGTGAAAGTACACCTTATATAACTTGTAGGAGAGCAAAAGCTTCACAGACAGACTGCGCACAGGGCTGCGGGGCGCGCGCTGCGTCTGGAGACTCCAACATCATGTCATGAAAAGTCTCCACCAAGACGCACAGACTCGTTTCTTCACATCATCTACATAAACAAAGATCTATGTTCTAGCAAACATCCAAGTAAGTTCCTCTGTGTTTACAGTAATAATGGTAATAAACTCGTGCGCAAAGTTAATATTTCCACACAGAATGAATGAATGAGCCGGTTCGCGCACCACAGCAGGGTGCGCGCGCACACAAATACCGACAATCACTCGTTCTTTGCATGATGAACACATTTTATTACTATTCTTACTTAGGATGTTTGTCCTCACTCATATTATATTGAATTCATTATTTTCCCGAATCTAGAAATGATTTCTGATCGCGCAGGGATCAAACAAACATGTCCTTCACACATGCAGGAAGTAATTTGCATCTGTTTAACATATGTAAATGTAGGCGTGTCAGGGGAGGTGTCTCACGTGCGCTCAGTTCCACGTCAATTGTGATGTACAAAAGGAATGTGCGTGGATTCAGGTGTACGCACAGTTTGATAAATCTGGATCTTTTTGTGCGTAGACACTTTTCTGGATTTCACCGTACGTCACTTTTCAGTAGGAAATCCACGCAGGTTTTTGATACATGAGGCCCCAGGACCCTGTCATTTTGTTGAAAATATTTTGTTGATTGCATTGACAGTCCAGCTGACCAGATCCATAATAGTATTTTTTGGTTAGAATATGTGTAACAGGAGCTCTGAGACACAGACAGAGCGCAAAAGAAGCAGGAGGAAGGGGAGAACAGGGGAGGGAGAGGAAAATGTGTCCGCCTTGAGCGAGAGCTAGTGCTAGTACTTCAGTGTTTGGGATTTCTAAAAGTGTTTTAAGTTCTGAGTAGAAGGTTTTCCTAGTACTTGACACTCCTACACAATGTGTTTGATATATCTCTTAAAACCTGTGCCAGAGTATTTAGGATTTCCAAAATAAGTCAAACTTCTGGAGGTCAGAGGCAACACCAAGGGATGGTCAGAGGGGACCATGCCTGCCTCTAAAAATGCACTGCTCTACTAGACTTCTGGGCTAGACAGTGCACAACCTGTCTGTCCATCTATCCATCCATCCATCCATTCATCCATCCAGCTACCAACTGTGCCACCGTGCACAACCTGTCTTTAAGCAAAATATTTCGTAAAGTACTGAACAGATTTGAACAACATTTGCAAAAAATAATAATTAGACATACTTTTATACATTTTTCATCTATATTAACCTACATTTGTAAACACTCCGCTTCTGTCAAGCATCCTCCCCCTCCCCTTTACTTGACAGTTCCGAGCCTGACACTGTCCCTGCTCGTTGTTGTCCGACTCCACATGTGAAACCTCCAGGCTCCTGCCTGCGGCTGTCTGCGGACCCCTGCCCAACAACAACAACTGGTTAGCTCGACACTCACCCCTATACTCTTTTAAGGGCGGATACATTTTTAAGGGTGGAAGTGGAAATGCTACTTGAAGGAGCAGCTTGTATGGATGTTAAGAATCTCGTAAGTGGCTGTTGTGTTTAAAATTAGTGTTTATGTAATTAGTTTCAGTTTACATATCCAATATTACTTTAGTTCATTCAAGGCAGTCATATTTGTTCATAACGTTATTATTAGTAAGCCTGAGTTACCGGATCCAAGCAAACAGTTACTGGAACGCACCCTGACAAAATAAGAGTGTTCCCGCATCCTGTTCTGGTAGGATCCGGCTCAAATTAAGCCCTACTAAGAAATTATGGAAGTTGTCATTTCTCATCATGTGATCTTAGTATAAAATTCAGGTGTGGCAGGCAATATGCATTCTTTCAAGGACTGTAAGTAAGAGAAGTTTAGACTCAGGTATGTCCAAACTTTTGCATGCCCCACTGTATGTGTATATTTATGTTTCAGCCTCCCTCTCGCTGTGTGGAACCTTAAAACATCTCTTCCAAGTGCTTTAGGTGCCAGTGAGCCGGCCTGCGAGCCAATTATTCTGTCTGTAGACAGCACAAAGTAATGTCAGCTTTCTCCTCTGGCTTCTCCTAATAACTGACAAGGTGTAAGAGGGCGAGCATCATTTACTGCTGCCATGCCTCCCCTCTTCATCTCGCCACCCGAGCTTGTTTGGAGTGAGTTTCCCCGCTTACATGCGAGCCTCGCTCTCAGAGTGCCCCCTTTTTACTGCCCTCTTGTGTTCTTGGACATTTAATTTCTCCTCACTTTTAAGTATGGCTGTGCTCAGACAACAACAACAACAAAAAAAGCCTTCTTGTACTGCATTAATAAAGCACGCAATCATTGTGTACGAGATGTTTTCATTTTCGACACACGTGCTGCTGAAAGGTCAATTTGTTTCTGTTTTTCAGCAGACATAGCTGTCTCCCCAGCTGAGTTTGTTAGAGTTTACCTGGAGCTGCACCTCTTCTCTGAGGCTTAATACGACAGAAAAAAAAAGAAGAGTCCATTAGGCAGCTCAGCATTTTAGCTCGCTCCACTGCAATCTGAGGAATACACAGTCGCCAGCTGGAGTAAGGCAGGTCACGGTGCCACGGTGAACCCAGTGAACCTGGAGTGTACAGCTTGAAAAATACAACAGGAAACTGAGAAGGTAGACAAACCCCTTTTCCACCGGTCGGCTCGGGTCGGATGTTACGTCATATGTGCGTCGCAGAGACCCCCTTTCATCCTTTCCCACCGGCTATTCCGAGCGGAGCCGCGCGAGATTTCCTGAGATTTTCGGGCTGCTTTCAGAGGTGTACTGAAGCGAGCTCACCCGCTCCGGAAGGAGGGAGGAGGAGACGAGAGCTGTTTTTACGGAAGCGAGGGAAGCTATCAGGGCAGGACTTTTACATGAATAACACGGTAAAAACAATTGTTATTTTTTAAATTTATAGCAAAGATGGGTCTTCAGCTGAACGTGTCCTTAATAAAATCACGTACTGCTCAAAACTGCACGATTTTAAAAAGTAGTTTCGCCACGAGTAACACGCGGCGCGCGGGCGGCTTTATGTCTTTAAATGTAGCTCAATGAACAGATATAAAATATATTTCATAGCTGACTTTAATAGTACGAGGGCTCCTGAGCTTAACCACGCTTTAATATTGTCACGTATGGTCAAATGTGCTGCATTTAAAGTAGTTTCGCTTTGACTTTTTCCAAAACCTGTGTTTGCACAACGAAAATAAATTATAAAAATTCGAATTTTATTTCAAATAACTCCAACAGGATACATTTCGTATATGAACATGTTGTGATCACACTAGATTTTTTTGAAAAATATCAGCTTTGTGGTTTTTGATAGAATTGATAATATGTGAAACAAAGTAGAAAATAATGGACGTAGGTTGACACATTTATGTCTATAAAACATTGAATTTTATTTCAAATAACTCCAACAGGATACATTTCGTATATGAACATGTTGTGATCACACTAGATTTTTTTGAAAAATATCAGCTTTGTGGTTTTTGATAGAATTGATAATATGTGAAACAAAGTAGAAAATAATGGACGTAGGTTGACACATTTATGTCTATAAAACATTGAATTTTATTTCAAATAACTCCAACAGGATACATTTCGTATATGAACATGTTGTGATCACACTAGATTTTTTTGAAAAATATCAGCTTTGTGGTTTTTGATAGAATTGATAATATGTGAAACAAAGTAGAAAATAATGGACGTAGGTTGACACATTTATGTCTATAAAACATTGAATTTTATTTCAAATAACTCCAACAGGATACATTTCGTATATGAACATGTTGTGATCACACTAGATTTTTTTGAAAAATATCAGCTTTGTGGTTTTTGATAGAATTGATAATATGTGAAACAAAGTAGAAAATAATGGACGTAGGTTGACACATTTATGTCTATAAAACATTGAATTTTATTTCAAATAACTCCAACAGGATACATTTCGTATATGAACATGTTGTGATCACACTAGATTTTTTTGAAAAATATCAGCTTTGTGGTTTTTGATAGAATTGATAATATGTGAAACAAAGTCTTTATTGTGTTCTTCTTCTAGTGGTGGCTAGTACTGTAGTAAATAGCTTGAGGAACACTACTGCCACCATGTGGTAAGACGAGTAGGATTCTGGACCCCGCCCACAGAAGGGGTACAAAAAAGCTGTGGAAACAGAACATAGATGTGACCCGACCCGAACTGAGCCGACCTGAGCCGATCCAACCCGAGCCGAGCCGAGCGGTGGAAAAGAGGCAAGACATGCAGGCTCTAATCATCAGCTCTGCTTATAAATAAACATGCTTTAAGTGCCCTCTGGTGGTGACATTGTTAGTTTTCTTTAAAGGTTACAAAAAGGCCTTGAAATCCTCAGAGCACTGCAGTGACAGGGTTTTAATAGACCCCTTTCACGGCTCGTCATCAACCCTGGAAAAATACCGGAAGTAGCCATCTTGGCGACATAGCGGTGTTAGCCTCAAAGCTATTGTAGTGTTGCATCGCGTCTGGTCACACACAATCAAAAAATGGTGAATTATTGTCGTGTCCATGGCTGCCACAATCGGTCAGATTGAGAGAAAAAGCTTCTGTTTTACAGATTACCACTCGTGATCACAAATCAAGGTGAAGTAACTCAGCAGTTATCAGAGGAACGTCGACGTCTGTGGCTGCCAGCCTAAACCAGAACTTGGATTGAAAAAAACTGAGCAACATCCGAATTTGCTCTGCACACTTTGTGTCAGGTAATATATTTCTTACAGTAGATTATAGTGAATTAGGGCATTACACGAATCATAAGTTTATTGAGCACGAGGACAGACCTTTGAAACACCACCTCCCTTTCTCTGTTCAAGACAGCCCTGAAAACACATCTCTTTAGACTAGCTTATTTACTAAATGTATTTTATATTATATCATCCTTATGTATTTTATATTTCAATTTGTCACTGATAATGTTTGAACTGTATTGGTTTGTTAAGTGTCCTTGGGTGTCCTGAAAGGAGCTTTTAAATAAAATGATTATTATTATTACAATCCTTTAACTGTGCTGCATAAAATGTACATGGAACGTTACAATTTTTTTTTGTTGAGTTATTTGTTTTTTACTTGTTAAGCTTTCAGTTGTTGAGTTGTTTATGCTGATTATTCAAAATTCATAAGAGCACTGTCATGACAGTGCTCTTGTCATGAGTGTCATGTCATGACACTCATGACAAGAGCACTGTCATGAGAAACTACACACCTAGCTCTCAAGTTGAAAAGCAAAAAATACGTACAAACACTAAATATGTAAGAAGCACATACAGTTACCTAAATTAACTGTTCTTGTGTTGTTTGACAACTGACAATCCGGTGCTGTTAAATCCTGTTTTGAAATTCATATGCATATGAACACACCAATTATTTACAACTTCATTTAAGTAATTTTTATTTTATTATGTTTTTTCTTTTCTTAGGCAGACGTGCTCCATTGTACAGCAAGGATGATCCAGACTGGGTGCCTTCACTGAAGACGTGTGCTGCAGAGTGCAGTTGGTGCTGATGGTGGGATGGTGGATGACATCTGGCAGCAGAACGTTTCAACCGACGACAAAAAAGAACTAAAAAAAACATGGCAAATAGCACATGTTAGAATCCATGTTGAATAGGCTGTGTAAGACAAAAATACACAATCTTGAATGGCCCTCTACCTATTGATTTTCAAACATGTAGATATCCAGAAAAAGTTGCATTAATCAATATGATTGGCTTTGTGTGCTGTGTCTTGGTTAATCTGTCAACACCTTTGGTGGGTTATGAGTAGCTGCATGAATTGTAAAAAGAACAAGTGGATAGGAGAGTGATAGCTGATGTGAACCTTTTTTATTTTACATTGTTCCACCTTTACTTTGAAGTTGTTTTTGCAAATATGGGGCAGACATGATTTTTCATTCACTGCACTCTTTATTTGAGCATGATGCTGGTGAAGATTCTCAGTCGTCCAGGACATGATAAAATCAAAAAAGGCGTTCAATACAGGATCAACTGGACTTTATTTGTAACAAATAAAGTCCAGTTGATCCTGTATTGAACGCCTTTTTTGATTTGAGCATGAATTACTATATCATTACTGTTTATGTATTGATTTGATGAATGTAATTTTGATTATGCTTTTTCTGTAATGGATATCACACTAACGTGAGCAAACAAGACAACTTACATATTACAACATATGTTTCACATAGTGGTGCTGATACTGTATAGCTCACGTCGATTTAGAAAACCTCTTTTAAACAGAATAAATGACATTATGTATCATTAACCATTTTGTTTGTGCACTTTTTGTATTGACTAGAAAATATTCTGCCAAACTCAAAGTAAATGGTAAATGGTAAATGGAGCTTATTTATATAGCGCTTTCCAGCCCCCAGTGAGGAGCCCCAAAGCGCTTTACAATACCAGCCATCCACCCATTCATTCAGACATTCATACACCGGTAGTGGTAGCCTGCCTTGCAAGGCGCCATCCAGACCTACCGAGAGCAACTCGGGGTTAAGTGTCTTGCCCAGGGACACAACGACACATGGTGGGCGGATGCGGGATTCGAACCTCCAACCTTCCGATCAGGGGTCGACTGCCATTACCACTGTGCCACGGCCGCCCAAGTAGTTGTAAGGTAAAATAAGGTTTATATAAAGACAACCATTCGTACTATTATCTTAAAAGATAAATGTCTGCAGAATGCACCTCAAAGTTCTTACTGTAATTAGATTCATAGAGTAGCTGTTATTTATATAATTTGTGTTGAAACACTGTACAAGAGTTGAACATTTTGAATAACACTTGTCAGCCATCATTGTACTTCACATGTTTATTTAAAAAATATGTTTTGAGGTAGTTCTGCACAGAGCTTCTATAAAATGAACTGAAACACACATTTACACATTTAGTCTGGATTAATAAGGAAAATCAAGGCATTGCTCTCTGGAACCGCTCAGATCTGGTTGATCCAGGGATCAAATGTAGCTTAAAAAACAGGGATCTAAGATCATTTTGACAAAATTTGCTTCAATCCTCAGACTGATGTGATGAGTCACATACATTTACAATAAGAATACATAGCTAGTGTGTGTTTAAAAACACACCCAAAATATATTTATATGTACACAGACAAATTAAAAATTAAATATAAATCACCAAATAATTCACAATGTCTGCGTAGGTCACAGCTGGTAAGGTCTTCTCATCTTCTGACATGTTGGACAGCCGGTATGGGTCTTAGCTGCCAATTATCTGTATTTTATCCAAATGACGTTCCTTTGCTGCAGGCTGAAGCTGGTCCACATAGTCTCCTGCAGCTTCTGTCTTCTTTACAGAGGTTTGTTTTACAGAGAACAAGGTCAAATCAGAAATAAAACCGGAGCTCCGACTTCAACTACTGTGTGTTTACAGCGCGAGTGTCTCCAACATGGCGGTGCTTCCGGTATTGCGCAATCCGTGAAAGGGGTCTATAACACGAAGACCGAGTTTCAGCTGTAACGATGCACGGACACTACAAGTGATGGCTTTTAAATATATTATACATTGTTTTTCTTTTATATTGATGTAAAATGAATAAATTTAATTACAGGTTAAAAAAAAAATGTGTCCAACAAAAAACACCCAATTAAGAAACTATTGAAAGCTATCATTCCTTAAGGGAATGCACATCACCCACCGCCTTTTATGCCAGAGATTTGTGTAGTGGCAGGGCTTTTGACTTGGGACCCGAAGGACGCGGGTTCGCGCCCCGGCCACTACACACCTTGGGGTGTCTATGAGTGCACACCTAATTCTCCAGCTCCCCGGGCGCTTTCTATGGCTGCTCACTGCACCACCTGGTGGTGGTTGGGTTAAATGCAGAGACGAATTTCGTCTGTGTATGGGAAACATACACAGATGACAGACAAAGACATTATTATTATTATTATTAATTCTTGTTGAGAAATAAAGGTGCTGTAGCTGCTTTAAGTTACAATATGTGCAGCCCTGTGTGATTTCTTGCGACTTGTCAAATTTTGAGTCTGCAAAATTGACTTTGTTGTAGCTGTTTTTGTGTTGGTTAATTGTGGTCGTCTGTGGTCGTCTGTGGTGGCTATCTCAAATCAGATTGACTCCAAAACCCAAACAGTTGTAAATGTACAGCCACTGATAATTTTCTGAAAGTTTCATTAAAATCTGTGCAGTGGTTACTGAGGTATTTTGTTTACAGCCCAACAAGGGTGATTCGAAGAGCTAATGCTAATGTTTTAAGCAACTATCTTGCCCAATGAGTAGTGCTGTTAACGACTCTAAGCTACAATTATAGCAACATTTTGGCACAATATCTTAAAAATTGTTTTAACTATGGCTAGTTATGTGTCTTTTAAGTTAAGTTGACTGTGGCAGCCAACTTGAACTGGTTTGACTTCAAAAGTTAATCAGCCGTGAGGGTCTACTCAACGATCATCTCCTAAAAGTTTCATTAAAATCAGCTGAGTAGTTTGTGAGATATTTTGCTTACAGACAAATAGATTTGACGACAAAAGTAAATGGCAACCTTTTTTTAAATCTAAAATCTTACATTATTTGTTAGTTCTTAAACTTTTAGCTCAGTATCTTTAAGATTCTCAGAGTTTTTGCCATTTTTGTGTTTTCAGGGCATCACTTAGCCATGCTTAGTTGAATCTAACAGGTAAATAGTTATAGATGCACAGCTAATATTTTCTGCATGAACATTTATGCAGTAGTTTGGGATATATTTAGGTAAAAAGACATAAAACACGACACAGGGAGACACACAAGACTTACCTTGGCGAGGCCTCCCCGTTCCTTTTTTTTAATTTAATTTTGGGCAAAAACAACAGCAACAATTTCGATCTGCTTTGATCCTCAGTCACATCATCAATGGTAGCCCAGAATGAGGCTGGTACCCGAGCAAAGGACGCTGCAGATAAACTTTATCTGATCAGCCCAATCTGTATCGACAGCCTGGGTCTATATGCCAAAGCTCAATATCTCTTTGAGCCACGAGCACCGTTTTTCAGTCTGGGTCCTGATGGGCTGGAAAGCAAAAAAAAAAAAAAAGGGCGGTGGGATCTGGAAAGAATAACAAGCCGCCGCAAAAAGACTGATGAGACAGGCAAAATTCAAGCCCTGCAGCGTGGTGGGGGTGAGGTTGTGGTATCTCTCGCTCTCATCTCAATGGCACAGACAAGGCAAGGTCAGTGTCGAGGTCAGCGGCTGCAGAGTGGGAAGTGGTTGGCAGCGGAGAATACGTCGTGGCAGCCGGTCAGGGGAAAAGAGGAGAGGGGAACTGAAACGAGGGAGAAAGGAATGATTAAAAAGAAAACAAGAAGGCGAAAGGCAGAGAGAAGCACTTCGCTCGGTGCCCAGAGAGGCTCAGCGTCTGCAGGATGTTTAAAATTGTGTGAGGCAGAGCGCCTTCACTCAAATAAACCAGCTCAAACACTTTTAGCTCTTAGGCTTCTCGTTGTTCGGCTCATAGTGAGCCACTTTTAAACAATGAATTCATTTGAACACGCCTCTGACGGCTTCAAACATGTGGGAACTAAAAGTCTACTAGAATAAAAGGCCTAGCGTTCTTAAGAGATATTTTGCTAACAGAGAGACCGTGTTGACTTTATTAATAATAATTGCACATTTTTAAACAAAGAGCTTGTGCAAGCTGTTAGCCCTCGTTTTTCTTTTCCTGCACAGATGGCTTCTCTGTCTTCACACGTCATCACCTGTTCTCCGTCTGGAGTCACAAGCAGCAGACGGAAAGTTCCAGGAAGTTGCAGGAGCACGAGCATGAAGCAGGTAAATGATGTCATCATGCTCTTTGATTGGACTTTAACACTAAACAAGCAAGGATGAAGCACTGAGGTCTGTAATGCAGTTTCCTGCAGACGCTGCACAGCTGAAACGGATACAGAAATTATATTATCTACAAACCTGCCGAAGAGACGCTGCGTGACAAATGACGTGGCTGAAATTTGCTTAAAAAATGAGCTGAAGCAGAACAGTAGATAAAAGTAAAAAAAGAAAAAGAAGAATACTAGCTTAAAGTCAAAACTAGCCAAACCTACAAGCTAAAGGTAGCAAAACACAAAGTAAAAGCTAGAAGTAGCAAAAGCCTATAGCTACAAGCTAAAAACTCAGAATAGCACTTGAGCTAAAAGCAGCAGAAGACTAGCGAAAAGATAAAATGATCAAAATGTTAGCTAAACTTAAAATGCAAAATGCTAGATAAAAGCAAAAAGTGGCAGAAAGATAGTTCAGTGTAGCAAAATTGCTAAAAGTAGCTAAATACTCGCTAAATATTTTATATAACTAAAGCTAACTAAAGGCCAAGAACAGGAGCCCAAATGTAAAAATCTAAATCCACAAGTACTAACTACTACATTCACGCTAAATCTACAAGGAGCCTACTAACTACTAAATTCACTACTGTAATGCTAGATCTAAAAGTAACATTTTCTAAAAGTAAAAAGTAGCAGAAAGCTAGTTCAGTGTAGCAAAACAGCTAAAAATACATGCTAAAGATTTTATGTAACAAAAAGCTAAATACAGGCCAAAAGTTTAGCCCAAATCTAAAAGTAATATAATGGTAATGCTAAAAGTAGCCAAAGGCTACAAAAAAGGTTATGTCATCTGAACCAGTAAAAAAATAGATACAGATAGATACAAAAGCAAAAGAGAACAAAACCCTAGCTAAAAGCATCAAAAGACTTGCTAAAATCAAAACATTTTAAAACAAAGCAAAAATGTTATTATCTAAAGGGATAACTAAAAGCAAAAAGTAGCAGAACATTAACTAAAAATAGCCAAAGGCTAGCTAAAAGCAAAATAAAACTAGGTACAAACAGAAATAAGCAAAACACTCAATAAAGGCAGCAAAATGATAGATAAAAAAATCTAAAGGTTTTCTAAAATCTAAATGTGCTAAAACATAGCAAAAATTAAAATACTTTGTAGATAAATGGCTAGCTTAAAACAAAAAGGTAGCAGATGTTAGCTAAAATTGCAAAAGGCTAGCTAAAAGCTAAAAGTAAAAAAAAACTACGAGCAGGAATTAGCAAAACACTCAATAAAACAGCAAAAGGCTAGCTAAAAGCTAAAAGTAGCAAGACAACAACAGAGAAAACACACTGAAGCTGATTTAAAAGATAAATTATATTTTTATGGGGAAAATGTTTGTTTTTAAAGCTAAATATTTTTAAAGTATAAAATATACAGGGACAAAATATCTTAGCATCCATTTCGATACGTTAATGAAAAAATACCTCTACGTATGTAGATGAACTACCACAGAAGTAGGCTACTCCCTGAAAGCAGGAAATGTGTGTACAGAACCTGGTTCCAGAAAACTTACATCTGCTTCAAGTACTTTAACAGACTGTGAGTTTTTGTAATCCTCCACGGAGCGATTCCAGGGTCCTTGTGCTGATTTGTCATAGCCTGAGGGTGCATTTGAGCACTTTAGTACAAATGAATATTTTGTGAACCCTCCATGCAAAACTAGGCCCTTCTGAGAGGAGCCTTTAGGATAGCTATCTCAAATTCAATACAGTATTACAGTTTCATTTTCCTCATATGTAATGTGGAATAATGTCTGAATATCACAGTGGTCCATCTACCTGTGCACAGCCTCGGGCACGGTTTAATTAACTCGTCTGTGTGCTTACAGAAGGCATAATGAGGGAGAGAAATCACTAATCATGAGGAGATCCTTCCCACTGATCTTATTTCAGACAGTTGCACTAAAAGACAGACACGCAATCCCCAGTAATCCTCACAAATCACAATCAGTTGACGGGATTTAAAAGCAGCCACCCTCGAGGAAATGTACAAATCAATGGGGGGTGGGTAGAAATGTTATTTGTTAGATTCATCGCAAACGTTAAATTGTTCCCAGGCAGGATGAAAGAGCAGGTGAGTCTGCAGGATGGGTGGTGGGCTAATTCCTGAAATAGGGCTGTCAATTATGCATGTTTTCAGCCTGGCCCCTTTCCCTGCAGCCTGGTGCTTTAGCTCAGCAAAGAAAGAGAAGAAGAAGAAGAAGAAGCAGAGGCAAGGACACTAGAGGGAGACAATTTGTTCATGTCTGCAGCCGTCTTTCCCCAGGCTTTGGGTTTTTACTGTAATGGGCCCTCCTGAGAGCCGAGATCACTCAATCTGCTGTGGTCAATATGAAATCATTCACAATTAAAGGCCCCGGAATCCTTGAAGGAAAGTGCATAATTTGCCGCCTTTCATGCAAGAATTTTACACTGGGATCATCTCATGTTCACATGCACAATCTCATGCACTTGGATTTTGTGTTGGGAAGGATTCTCGGCTACTCCCACACGAAATTTTAAACCAATATCTGTTTAACTGACTGGCTTATAGACATTTTTGTGTTTTCAAGGTTCAGTTTGCTTTGGCTATCTTTCCTTGGATAAGGCTCAAAAGCTATTCAGTTGTAGAGGCACATCCAGTTATTATTTCCTGAACATTTCATTATAATCCCTCCTGTGGTTCATGAGATATTTTGCTAACAGATTGACAGAGATGAGTCCAATAGTTAAGGACTGTGTTTTAAACATGGATCTTGTGCAATCAGTTAGTGCTCAGAGTACAGGTGGTCCCCGACTTACGAACGAGTTCCGTTCCTGCGGCCGTTCGTAACAAGAAAATCGCCTTAAGTCGGAAAACACCCGAGCTGCCACTTATACACGTACATGTACGGTACAAAACAGTTACCAAGCACTTCGCCTATCCTAACACAGTACCCTACATAATTATCAAAAAACACATACAGTACATTTGGAACAATAATAAATAGTTAATTTCTTACTTTGAGCTGGTCAAGCCTGTCTCCGTCTTTTTGCATGTTAGCTTGTTGCACGTCCGAGCTCTGCAGCTTCGTGCTACTTCACACGGTCCAAACTGTTTACAGGAAGGACTGTTAGCATGTTAACTCCATACATTTGGAGCCATCATAAAGGGAAAAACAATTAATAACTTACTGGGAGCCGTTTCTCCGCGGTGTACGTCCAACAAGCTACGCCGCGTTCGCGTTAGCCCCACCGCGTTAGCATGTTAGGCCGCGCCGCGTTAGCATTTTAGTCCCTCCAAAAGGCTGCCGCATCTGTTTCTCAGCATTTTAGCAGTGGTGGGCAACGCTAATCCAAAAATCAGTTCCGCTATTTCTAAAGCACTAATTAATTTATTTAGGTCCGCAATTTCAAAAGCACTAATGTCTTATGAAAATTAGGGGAAGCTAATTCTAATCCGCTAATTAAATTCAACAATTGGTAGCAGCAAGTTATGCAATATTTGCACTACACTGCCAACTAGCGGTGCATGAACTGTTATACAGTAAGTTGTTTGAGTTTCAGAGTATTTAGTTTGGTTCTCTTCAACAGGTTTGACAAGGACAAAATGTACCCATTCCAAAGTCTGTTAGCTAAACTGCTGACATATTTGGCTGTTTTTTTTTCTTCTTTTGTTACTTTTAGTACCACTAGATCGCATGTGTCAAACTCAAGGCCCGTGGGCCAAATCCGGCCTACCATAACCGTTTCTGTGGCTCTCTACACCCTAGAACTTCAAGATAACAGTTGTAAGCATGTTGCTCTCAGGTGGTGGGTCCCCATCCCTACACTCCCTGGTCTCTCTGTTAATTGTCTTGCTTATCTCCTCCATTTTGTTGTCCAGGTGTTTGTGATTGTCATGCTGTGTGTTCATGTACCTGTATATAAAGTCAGGGATTTTTTAATTGATAAAGCTCTGTATATGTTGTATAACACAATCATTGTTCCACATTTAATCTATTGTATTGAGGTTTGGGGAAAAGCGTGCAAAACAATTACAAAGCCTGTTTTTATTTTACAAAAGAGAGCTGTAAGAGTAATCACCAGAAAACATTTCAGTCACCCATCAAACACCTTGTTTCTTCAGCTAAATTTATTGAAATTCCAGGAATTGGTAGAATATAGTATTTTATCAGTTATGTATAGGGCTCATAATAACACATTACCTTTAAATATCCAAAGAAATTTTATAAAAAGACAAAGTTATTACAATCTCAAAGGGACAGATATTCATCAAACCACAATTCAGAACCAGCTTAAAGGGACGGTCTACCTCAATTCAGGGAGTTCGATTGTGGAATGTTCTGGAGAGTGATGTTAAAAATGCAAAATCAATGTATACATTTAAGAAAAAGGTCAAAAAGGACTTGCTCAAAAACTATATATGATGTAGCTTAGTGTGTTTGTGTACTTATGTTGTACTTATGATGTAGCTTAGTGTGTTTGTGTATTACAGTTAGAAAAATTTAGTAGAGTTATTCATTTTGTGATGTAGTTTGTGTATTAGAAAAATTAAGTAGAGTTATTCATTTTGTGATGTAGTTTGAAGGTTATCATTGGTTGAACAAACTGTGAAATAAGGGGCAGATATAATAATAAGATATCATCTTCTTTCTGCTCCTTTCATTTTATCCTACTTGTATTCTTGTATCTGATGAAACTGTTTTGTATTGTTCTTTTAAAATGAATGAATAAACATCAAATCAAAAATAAGTCTGTATCTCTGTGTTTATCGTTGTCCTGGCATTGTCTCCTGTTGCCTCTGTCTCCTGAGTTCCTTGTGATTCCCTGAGTATGTAAGTTTGCTGCCCTGTCAGCTATTTTATGTTCTTAATTTCTGTGGCCGTCGCGGACGCCATTTTGAAGAGTGCTAATGACGAACTACTTTTTAAATCCAGCAGATTTGACCATTTCGTGAAACTCTCAAGCTCAGAAAAACTTGTGCTATAACGTCAGCTATGAAATATATTTTTTCTCAGCAAAGAAATAATTGTTTTACCGTGTTTTGTTGTAAAATCCTGGCTTCTGTGGCCGTCGCGGACGCCATTTTGAAGAGTGCTAATGGCGAACTTCTTTTTAAAATCCAGACGCGTCGCGTAGGCCGCTGAGAAACATCCACAAGTTCACCCTCCATGTTAAAAAGTCTTCGTCTGACTCTTCGAAAACAAGCAATAAGGCTGCAGAGTAACACACTGGCTGCTAACTGCTAGAGAGAGAGCACACACCAAGAGACTGAGGGGGACGCTTTTTTGTCACGGACCACATCCGGCGCTGACAGGATATAGTCTGTTAGCAGTCGTCCGAGCTCGTAAATAAGTTTTTTCGTTTTTACTGATAGATAATTAGTTATTAGCGGTACTGCATTTTAAATAAAAATAGCACAAATCCGCTTATGAATTATAAAAGTTAGTCAATCCGCTGTAAAGCTAACAAATAGTTTAGGTCCGCAATAAGCGGATTAGCGCTTTAGCGCTCCCTAGCGGTCGGGGGCCCACCACTGCATTTTAGCATGTTAGCTCGGTGTCCAGACAACATCTTAGGCTGCCAGGCGGACATCAGGCGAGCTCCCGGCCGCAGCTGGCCTCTCCGCCGCCCGTCGGCTCCGTTTCCCTGGTGACACCATCCACCCCACCCGCCCAGCCTACAGCAAAGCTTGTTAGAATGTTAGCTCGTTGCTCCACCGGTCCGGATCGCTGTCTGCTGCTTCACGCGGTCCCCAGCATCGTTTTCCTTCGTCCATCCGTCCATCCGTCCATCCGTCCCTCCGCAAAACCGTTGTTCAGCTCCCAGCTCATGTATCCGAGCGCAGGAACCTCTTATTGGACACGGTCCGTCCGAAGCCGGCGGTCGAGGCTGGAGCTAACTGGCTAAACTGGCGGGCATTGCCGAAAACTGACTGCCGAAAACTGGCGGAAACTGCCAGAAACTTCGTAAATCGGCGTAAAAATTAAAAAATATGTAATAATAATAATACCTAATACTTTATTTATAAAGCCATTTAAAACAACCACAGCTGCAACAAAGTGCTGTACACATGAAATCAAGAACATTTAAATACATTAAAAATTTTTTTTTTCATATTTTTAATAATATGATGCGTTCGTAAAGTTGGATTGCCGCAAGTAGAGATCGCCGCAAGTCGAGGACTACCTGTACTTTGTATAAGTTGGGGATAAGTCTCAGCCACTGACACGCCAAAGTTTAGCTGATATATTTTAAAACTGTCTGAATTATACTACTGTACTCTGCTGCTCCACCTTTGTCTGGCAGGTGATCCAAAGCTGAAGGAGAACTTCATCCCATTTCAAGAGGCATCGATTCCAAATTAGCCAAAAGTGACTGAAATTGTTTCCTGTGAGCTATCCTTAAAGAACGAGGCCTTTGAACACACGAGTGCACTTTGAAAAACACGTGGGTAGAATAAAAAAAAAAGAAGAAGAAAAAAATCCCCTTAGCAAGTTTCACTTTAAAGCACACATCAGCCCTAACCGTGCACATTTCCAGATTGCAAGAGAAATCTGGCTTCAGATTAGATGCTGGAACCCCTGCAGATAAATAAAAAAAAAGAGGAAGAGAAGGGGCAAGTCATATAATAAAATCCGAGCAACAATTTCCACAAGGTCAGGCGTAGATTGTGAGGTTATAAAATGATCCCTGCAACAGGAAACAGGATGCCTCCTCTCAAAAGCAGCATCTCATGTAGCTGTCAGCCAGTTTGTCGCTGCTCTCGCTTTCTCCCTCTCTCAGCTCCTTCACACACTATCAAGTTTATTTCTTTCTCCCAATCCCCCCCACCTCCAAATCCTCCAGTTTTCATGCAATGAGTCAGTTAGCAGCAGACATTTTCATGCATGCTGAATTTCCTCTCCATTCAGAAGCCACTCAGGTTCCTCTGAATCAAGGGCTTTCAGTCGCACCAATACAGCTCCGGGCTCACGGGCACCTGCCTCCAAATTTTTAGGTAAATGATCACGAGCATCAAGGACACAATAGTGTCTTTCTTTGACATGGTCTGTGCCCCAATTAATCAAAATGTTGTCAGCTGCTGTCACCCTCAGAAGCTCTGGTGAAAGCACAGTGTGCTCAGCTTCACGCTGAAAGGAAAAAGAGGTTCCTCGCGTCGATTTCTCTTCTGAAACAGGACAAATTTAAAGGCTGGAGATTACTTTAAATCAGGCATTTCCCCAGTTTTACACCGAGATCATCTGATGGCGTGCGTTGTTTGGATCAACCTTTAAAAATAACGCGCTCAGAGTTTGCTTTGTGCAGTGGTGTGATGTTATTGTACTCAAGTACATTTTTTCATGTCTGTTTTAGGTAGAGTTACAGTAAATGTGGGTACTTTTGACTTTTACTCCACTACATTTTACATTAAGTATCTGTACTTTCTACTACACTGCATTTCTGTAATGCGTTGTGTTACAAGTTACATTCATGTTGCAGTTTTTTTATTTGTTTGTTAGTTTGAAACTAACCAAAGGCTAGAGGGGAGTTGGTCCATTGAATCACTGCAAAGTGGACAGGGAACATTAGACCCCCCTTCAAGAAAAGCTGGACGAATGACGTATATTCTAGTAGTGTATATGACGTATATATAAGCTC
>JBBPBX010034216.1:11026-28653 GCA_038048925.1 Garcialebias charrua
CAGACAGATGTTGTGAGATTCAGAACGCAGCAAACAGGATATTGAGTCTTTAAAGCTGTAGCTGCAGACAATTACAGGCTCACATGAGGACAGCATTCGTGCTAGAGAGGATGTTTATAACAAAGCTCTAGCAGACAATGCTGAAATGCAGCAACAATACAATGTGTTGAAAGCTGAGAATGATGATGTACTGAGGAAGTTGGAGTCATGCAAGGAGGAGAGGGATAATTTTGACTTGATGTGGCAAGCATCACAGGTGAGTGTGGAGATAAATCAACAGAAGTTGACAGGATGTGAACAACAGATGGATGCATTCTGACAACGTGTGTCGGTGTTACAAGGTCAAAATGATGACCTGAGGGCCCAATTAACAGAATGTAAGTCTGAATTGGCCTTTACTACTGATAAACTCAGTAAGGAGAGGAGGATGTATGTGGATCTCATGTCAGAACTGGGCCAAATACCGTCCGCCCCTCCACCACCACCATCTTCACCCACACCTGTTGGTCCGCCCTCATCCCCTCCCGTGCCTCAAAACCCATCGCCTCAACTACCACCATCTCCCAACACTCTTGTTGGTCCGCCCTCATCCTCTCCCGTGCCTCAAAACCCATCACCCCCTCCACCTCCCTCAAACCTGTTCGCGCCTCAGTACCCACCCCCATTTGTTGGTGCATACCCGTGGGTGGGACCTGGGTACCCCTGGCCTGGTGTACCATGTGCGCTGCTGGGTGGGTTTGACAGAAATTATCGGATGCCTCTGTCAATAGAACAACTACATAAGCTTTCGAAATACATTCAACGCTTCAAACCAAGGGCGTTGGGTTCTAATGAAACCAAGGCCTATCTGAAAAACTGGAGTTGAAGCTGGATCGCTTCTCCAATGTTACGGTTACCGATAGAATCACTCTTATCAATCTCCCCTCCAGCAGGGAGGTGCAAGATCTTATTGAACGTCAACCGGAGTCCACAAGAAATGACTACAAAGGTCTCTGTGATGTTCTTATCTTGAAGTACACTCCTCGCGTGGGACTCGA
This sequence comes from Garcialebias charrua, assembly GCA_038048925.1. Classification (NCBI taxonomy): domain Eukaryota; kingdom Metazoa; phylum Chordata; class Actinopteri; order Cyprinodontiformes; family Rivulidae; genus Garcialebias; species Garcialebias charrua. Next base: position 12,064 of record JBBPBX010034216.1, read on the forward strand.
TGGTTTCCCAGCCGCGATGAAGGTCAAGCAAGGTCGCAACGAACATCCACAGGTTTTCTACAAAAGGTTCTTCCAAGCTTACTTTGGTAACCGGAACGAGCCTGGGATGGAGGAGGAGAGACATTTTAAATGTCTCTTCGTCGAAAACTTACATCCTGAGATAGGTGCGTCAGTTGAAATCATGGCCAACGGCACCAAAAATTCCATCATGGAAGTGTTGGAGTGCGTCATACGTGTTTTTGAAGCATACAACAAACGCAAGACTCCCTTAGAGGCGTTTCCAGGTGAAATGGGTTTGTTCCGATCGCTAGAGCTAGAGGGAATGCGAGCGTCTGCTCCTTCTTCTGGAGTCAGCGAGACGAAGCAAGACGCCCAACGAGGACCTCGAAACGGTGATGTTCGCCCTACTGGTGAGCCAAGGTGGTTCAGGTCGAGCCAGGAGGGTGGGCACCGGTATCAAAAGGGGGGTGCACGTCCTAATTTTGCAAAGTATGGTCAACAAGTTGACTCACGCAACAAGGGCTCCCAGAGGGAACCCTCAAGCAAGGGTGCTGCTCCTCCTGCACCTCGGACGGAGGCACCTCGGAAAAATGTGTCCGAGACGGGCAATAGGCCACGCAAGCCCCAGAAAACTGGTCCTAAACCTCTGAGTTCAGAGGAGACCGAGGTCATACGTCGGTTGTTAGGAAATTGACAGGCTGCTAACAAGGATAACAAGCCTGATGTGTTGTATGGTACTGTCGTTGATAGTAACTCGGTGCACGCTTATGACAGCAATGCCACAGCTGCTGACAGTCAACAAGATATTGGTCAGCATGATACTGACAATCAGAGTGCAGACAGTCAAACCATTGACAGTCCAGCAAATGACAGTCAACATGACGTTTGACTGTGACCTTGACATCATTGTTACAGAGCCTGAGTGCCCCTTATCAGAAATAAAGGGGGATACCTCGCTGACCAAAGACGATGACTCGTCACAAACTGGTCTCTCAGACACATGTGTGACTGCATTGCCGGTTCAGGTAGTTCACCATGACACTGACAGTGGTAGACGTAAAAAACGTCGGAAAGGACCTACAAGCTCAAAAAGGTTCCTGTGAAACTTTGTCAGGAAGGGGCCCGCTAAGAAAGCTTGCCTGTCAATCAGGCTAGAAGGGGTCCTTACACAAGAAGCCCTCCTGGACGGTGGTGCCGACATATCCATTGTCACCCACACTGTTCGATTGTCACCCACACTGTTCGAGGAGCTGAGGACAGCCGCTAACAGTGTTAACAGAGAAATACCCCTCACAGAATGTGCTATAGAGTTGCGGGGACTCTCGGGGATGGGAACAACCCTGACAGCTATAGCCGTGGTTCACATGCAGATTGGCAAGACGACAATTTACCATCCGGTACATGTGTCTGTGGTAGATTCCATCCCATTTCTGGTCGGCCAGGATTTTATCAATCGCTTTGAGGCGATTATAAATTATGGTGATCGAACGTTGTGGGCTACAGTGAGCAACCCACTGCCAATTGATATGCCTCCACTGGGTGATACAGACTATGTTACAGCAGGTACCACGGAAGGCATAACGGTACTCCAAACCGAGAGCACAAGCCCGGTAAGTGAACCTTCAAATACAAGTGATTTAGTAGAGACCCAACAAGTGAACCTCCATTGCGAGCTGAAACATTCAGCACTCACTGGACATTACCTACCATAGGTAGTGAAAGGTGTGGAGATCCAAGGATCCCACACCAATGATGCTGTGTTGTCCCCATGGTCAGAGAGGTCAGCGATCAGCCGAGCTTTCTATGAAACCTTGTTTCATAAGCATGAGGGTCTTATACGGCTCAGTAAAAGTCTTTTCGCTTTACTTCAGATCACGACAGTGAGAAGGTAATGACCGCAAGAATGGTTATGTACCTCACACTGATCTGGAACAAGAGGGTACTGGTCCACCCGTTCCTGGAGGTCACAAAGTTACCACATGCAACCTATTTAGGCTCTGACGTTTTGGTAAGATTGGGTGTCTCTGTGGACGTCAACAACGAGGTACTGTGGGCACTGGACACAGCCAGGAAAGATTCTCCTGTGTTGACTACAGAAAATCTTAAGGTTGGACAGACCATCCCAGAGGTCTGCCAGGTTGCTAGCAGTCATGAGGTCGCAGTACCACCTCGGGCTAAAAACCAAATGGTGAAAATTCACATTGTGAAAGGTCAGAATATTAGCCGACAGCAGGCTTATTTTCAACCATCTCCTACGTTTCTCGACTTAGGACTGTCCATAGAGGCCACATGCCAAGTGGACCTCCACGGCAGAACCATGTCTGTTGCTATGTGCAACACAAACACAGAAGAGGTACTGCTCCTAAGAAACATGCAGCTAGGATGGTTGATCTCTACTGATTTCCATGATTTTGAACTTAGCGTTCCATTTCTGAGAGGCCTCCCGGAAAACTTGTTCCCAAGTCAATACGCGGGGCGAGTTTTGTTCACAAAACCCTCTTCTCCCCAAGTGAGTCCGGCCATGACCCAGTCAATCGGTTCGGCTTCAACCGAGGAGAAAGCCTTGGCCTTCAAACTTATAGTACGCTACCTATTGACAGGTTTTACGACACTGAAGGGGTCTCAATGGAGCTCCCCACTGAACAAGACACCACCTCGGTTACTTCACAGATTGAACAGGTGGACGCTCAAGCCGACGCCCTGACCACTGCTGAAGAAAGGGACAAGCTTCGCAAAGTTCTCTTAAAATACAAGAAATCATTCTCGACTGACTCAACGGATTGTGGGTCTGTCTGGTTGGTGTATTGGCTGCCCCGTTATTCACAATGGAGCGGGGGCTTGAGCACGTGACCCTCCTCATCTGCATCCGTGAGGGGTGTGGGGGCTGCTTGCAGACGCCTCTGTGTCTGTTTATTGCAGACGAACCCCAGAGGCACCCTGCTGGGGTTCCTTGATTAGGCTTACACCCCGTGGGTTGTGAGGGAGGGGGGAAAATGCCCCCCACCCTTTATGACGACTGGCAGGCCAGAGGGACCTGTTCTGCTGAAATTATTTGTGTGTTTTTTTTTTTTTTTTGAGAGTCAATAAAACAGAGAGGGGCTGTTTTATGAGCTTTATTCATGCTTATGTGCAATGACGTACATGATTCTATGTCACTCACAGCAGGGAGAGCATGATTTGTGCATGCAATAAATATACCAGCTTTTTGTACCGTGTTACAAATAAAGTCTGGACATGAAGGGATCATTCCCAGTACCACGTGGACGGGTGATCATGTAATGGGGGAACGTGGACCTGGTTCATCAGGTACGTTTTTGCCTGGTGTCCCGGTTCGCCGAGGAGGCCCTGTGTCTGACCGCCTGGCGGGGAACAAACCTGTTTTTGCTCCATGCGTGCTCGGTGCGAGTTGGGCCCAGCGGGAGTCTCTGCCAAGGCTCCTCCTCGTATGCTGGCCGCTTCTGCGGTGAGGTACGCGTTGCCGAGCGGTGACGAGGTTGCGCAAGTCTGCCTTCAGCAGACTCCCATGGGGGGGCGAAGCTTCTCCGGGGAATGCCCACCCAGAGAGCTTCAGCCTGTCTGCGCCTGTGGTCCAGCTTGGTCTGAATTCGCTCCAAAGCTTTACCAAATAATCCCGCCGGCTCTATCGCGTGGTGGAGAAAAGGTACATTTTGTCCCTCAGGAAGATCCGTTAAAGTCATCCACAGGTGGCGAATCACGATGACCACTTCCGCCATGCCTCTGCCTTGAGCAACAGCAGCTGTCCCCATCATACGGTGCACAAAGTCTGTTGCCCTGCGGGCTTCATCCAGCAAGTCGGCGGCAGCCTGCTTGTCCGTCGTTACTTGCAGCTGCTGCAGCTTTTCCGCCAGGTAAGCCTGTATCAACGCGGACGCGTTCATGGCGCGCGCCGCGAGTCCCTGAGCTCTGTAGCACTTCTCGAGTAGAGACGCTGAAGCTCAACAAGCCTTGCTGGGGAGAGTTGGTTTTGTTCCGGATGACTTAGGAGCTAGGTGAGACGCTAGTGTGTCCTCAATCTGAGGCACGTTAGCTATTCCCACCTCATCCATCCCATCGACGTCGAGGAACTGTGAGAGGGGAAGGAGCATGGGGGCTCTTGGCTGAGCCCAGGTGCGAGTTAGTTCTGTGAGGAAGTCCGGGAACACGGGCATCCTTTGCCTCGTGGCGGCCTGCTGCTTCGAGTAAAAATAGTTTCCTGCCAGCCTCGTGACCTGTTGGCGAGGCGGAGGCTCGGGCCATGGGATGTGCAGCGTCCGCTGCTCTGTGGCACAGGTCGAACAGAGCAGAGATGGAAAAGTCTGTTTCTGGGAGCACAGGTACCGGGGTCTGGGAGAGATTTTCTCCCTGATCCTCCAGTTCGAGATCTGCGTCCTCCGTTGAAAATTCACCCGAGGCTGAAATCGAGATCTCGTCCTCGTTCATCATACCTCGGGTGTCGAACTCGACTGTTAATTCCACCATAGGAGCCAGCACGTCAGGGCTGTCACCCCATGCGGCTCGTGCGCTGTCGTCCAGAGCCATGTTCTTGAGCTCCCGCGTGGGAGTGAGAGGCTCTGTGGTGTCTGGGTACACTGGTACTGCTGAAGCGCCCATGGCTTTGGCGACGAGGGCAACCCCGTGCCGCAGCACCGCATCCAGCATCAGGCTGCAATGTGGGCAAAAGTCGGGCGCATACAGCGCTGTTTTTGCGTGTAACATTCCCAGGCAGACGGGACAGGCCTCATGGGTGTCCGTCGCTGCGAGGGAGAACCCGCATCCGTTGGGACAGGCGCGCAAAGTTGGGCTCGCTGTCCCGTTGGTTTTCCTTGGAAGTCTTGTTTTTCGCTTTCCTTTCTCCAGAGGCATGTCTGAGATTAGGCGAGCGAGTCCTTCCAGAATCCTTTTTCTTTTTTCTTTTTGAAATGTCTCTATTGCATCGCTTTCGCTGGCTAGCTCGCTAGGAGTTAGCAAGGTAGCCTTTTCTTGTGGCGTAGTTAGCGCAGTCGAGTGAAGCAATCTGTAGAGACAGGAGAAGAAAATACTTTGGGGTTAAGAGAAAATGTGCCGGACTAGCTTTTTGCTAGTCCAGCAATACGTAGAAATAATTCTCTGTGCACTCTGTAAAGGGAGCAAGCTCACCTCAAGTTGAGCGATGAAGCAACAGAGAATTCCCGCAAAGAGGTAGTTCAGGTTTAGCGAGGTGAAGGGCAAAAAAGAGAAAGATGGAGGGGCGTCAGCCACTTAAGTACCCAGAGGGCGGGCCTCTGGCGTGGCGTTGACGCCCTAGCCGTAAAGGCATGAGTATATTCCTTCAGGTAATTGCGTGGGGGCGCAATTCCCATAGCAAGTATGTTGCACCGAGAGACCAGCCTGAAAGGGAACCCCACAGCTGCTCCCACGGACACCTTACATAGCAGTCCTCTGCTTCACACAGATGGGTGTGGTAGCTCGGTGGTCTGTGGTTGTGTCAGCAAGGATATCCGGCATAAAACAATGTCCAAACCCTTGTGCAATTTTGTTCACTGGGGTGACCCCTCAAGAAGCAATCAGCTAAATGAAGAGTGAGAAAAAACAAGTTTTAAAGAGAATGCAAACACACAGAGAAACAAGAGTAACATAAAAATAAAATTTTGTGTTAAAACTCAGGATCCTGACAGAGAAAAACATACTTGTGGTCATTAGAAAAACAAAATTATTATTCTGCACTTCATTATTCAGTTTTACAAACCCCAAAGAAGTCCAGCTGCAGACAAAAAAAAAAGAGAATTAATCAATTTCAGCATCTCAAAACACTAATAAAATACATTTGATGCAGGGTTCTTGCCTTCAATCTCTCCACCCTCATTAAAACATGGACATAAACAGGTTTCCAGGCATCTAGGGAGTCTGGTGTCCATGTCACACAAACCAAAATCAAAGGGATTACTAACTCTCATCAATCTACCTCTGGTCACACAGAGGAGGCAGTGTCAAGGTCAGAATCTTTGCCTGCACCATTACCTACGCGTGGCCATGTTTGCTCAAGCCAGGAGAGTTGGCAGTAACAGATGGTGTGTGTGTGACAGTGTGTTCGTCACCAGCCATGGCCAGCATTACAGAGAGGAAAACAGACATGTGTCCTGACCACTGAGTCCAAACACGTAAGCAAGAGCCAAACGTCTAACTGCCTCATCCTCCAATGGTGCTCAGTCCTTATAGTCTAGGCCAAACATCTTATAATTCATTAGCGTTGACCGGAAGGGTTTGGTCACCTTGTGAGTCTGTGTATGCTTTGGGTATTTGAGAAGGGATAATGTTTATCTGCAATGTGGACAGGTGTGAAACATGAAGGCACGTGGTGCTGCTGATGTTTAGCATGCATCCATGTTACAGGTTTACTTTATTTACAACACAAGAAGGTTTTTGATTTGCTTTTTACTGGGGAATGTTGTTTCCACAATGCTAAAAGACTCACCATTGACTGTGGAATGAAACATTAACATTTGGGTAATTTATAGTGTAGGTCTTTAACAACATACAAGGTAGATATGGTTAAAATAGTAATATTACTGATGTTCAGTTGTACCTGTCTAAAATACAGTATCCAGTAATATTGCAGTGAAATGATTGACAATATTATTCTACCATAAATCCTGCTTTCAATCATTATTTTGATTTAGAAATCATTGATTGTTTATGCTCTATGTTCTGTTCTGTAGGACACATGATATTGTAGTAGTTTATTGAAGAAATGCATAAAGTTTTTTACATTCTGTGCCAGAGTTTAAGAATAAAATAGATTTCTGCTGAGGGGGACAGAGTTATGGCTGTTTCAGCCAGATCTTTTAAATGCTGTTGTGCACAATCTCATGCAATCTGGGCCCAAAATATAATTGTGTTTGGAAAATGTGTTGAGGATGAAACTTAGCAACTGGCACAATACAGTTTATGTTATGTTGTTTATTTGCCATACACAGGTTCACACAAGGTCATCAGTGCAATGAAATGTTCAGGATGAGAAAAAACAATTTGACTTGGTAAAAACAACAACAACAACAAAACAAGAAATACTAAATAATGTAATGAGGGGACAACATGAAGTACCCCAAAGTGAAAATAAATATAATAGTTACAATGGCCGAAAGAAAAATTGTAAACAAAAACATAGTAGAATATGACAATGCAATTTGGATGAATTTGTATGAATAAGTATTTCACCAGTAATATTAGCTTAAATGCACATGATATATATTGCACATGACATACTATAGGGGTTGTGTGACAGGTCATTGCACAGGTAGTGAGGATTATTGAGATGAACTGAATTATGATGGTAAGGTAGTGACATGCATGATTCATTCAACCTTTATTTATTTATGTGGGTTAGTCTCATCCTATGCCTCACAATGACTCATTTTCAAAAGAGACCAGTTTTAGACAAAAACACAGATAAGGAATACACAACAATAAACAGCAATATAATCAGAGTCAAAGTCAAAGTTATTTATTGTCATTCACATCATATGTGGTGCATGTAGGGGAACAAAACTGTACACAGGATGCAGTTACAGCAATCAATAGCAAACATATAAAGTGTAAAAAAGAAACAGTGAATAAGTATCTACTTTGTAAGATATCAACAAAGATTTAGTTTTTTTTAAAGCCCATTGGTACGCTAAAAAATCTAAGATATACGCTAGTCATTAATAGTGCAAAACAATACACTGAACAACAGCAGCACTATTCTCATAGGTTCTGTTTAGCTATAATTCACCCTGCAAGCACTAACATAAACTAGGATTTATTCAAAGTATGCAACAAATACAGAAACAAGGTGCCAAAAGTGAAAAATAATTAAATCTGCAGCAGCATGGTCCTAATGGCAGAGTGGTTCTGATGACAGTGAGGTAATCTTAACAACATGGTCCAGTTAGCCACATGATACTATTAGCAGTGAGGTTTCGTTCGCAATGAATTTTCTCTTAGAAACATGGTCCTGTTGGCCCCATGGTACTGTTAGTGGTGTGGTGTTGTTAGCAGCATTCGTAGGTCTTGTTAGCAGGTCTTGTTAGCAGGTCCCTTCAGCAGCATGATGATAATAGGGACCACAGCAGCTGCCTCTCAGACTGCCCTCCAAAACTGGTTCCAACAGACAGAGAACATCCAAGGTTCCCCCGTGGAACCAAGCAGGGTCCGCAGAGTTCGGTACTATCAGGCAGACAGAGGTTCTTGTTAGCAGCATTAGCAGGTTAGCAGGTCAGTTAGCAGGTCCCATCAGCACCGCAATGGTAACAATGACCACAGCAGCTGCACTCCCAGACAGCCATCCAGAATTGTCTGGCAAACGGAGAACATCCAGGTTTTCCCGCAGAACCAAACGTGTCTGTAGAGTTTGTTCTGTGCAGATAGATGGAGGATCATGGATACAGCCTCCATGACAGGCCTGAGTCTGTGGCTGGAAGGAATGAAGCACGATGGCATGATGGCTCAATGGCAACACATAAAACTCCACAAGTGTGTCACGGTCATCCCTGTACTGTGGATGTGCATTGTAAGTGCAAAAAAAGGTTATAACAAAAAACAACAGGAACAAGAAAATATTGGGCCTCATGCAAGAACATGTTTGTATTTTTATCCTAAATTTCTCTTACTTTTGTTCGTATGAAGCGTTCGTACGAACATGCCACGTCAGATTCAACAAACTCTTCTATCCTCAGGAAAAGTGTGTAAATGAGCTGCGTAAATATAATGAATTGCACCTGTTCTATCCACCTGCTCGTGCACGCGGAGAGGTCATTTACATAATTCCCACCCCTCAAAACACCATATAAGGCTACGTTTCCTGCCTCAGAGAGCAGGAAGTGTCCGTTCATAAAATGACAGCGAAAAGTAAAAAGAAGAACTTTACGGGTGCGGAGATTGAAGTTCTGCTCTCCGAGATCGAGAAAAGAAAATCTGTCCTTTTTAGCAGCGTCACTCATGGGATTAAAGGACAGCCAAAGCCAAAGAATGGCATGAAATAACCACTGCTGTTAATGTTGTGTCTCCCGTGGGTCGTACAGTATCAGAAATCAAGAAAAAATGGTTTGATCTGAAAATGGCTTAAAAAAAAGTCTCGCCGCAGCACTGTGCTCTATGACTGCAACTGGAGGAGGTCAAGGAAAAGTCTGCGTTACCGAGATGGATGGAAAAATAAATGTCATGTCAAAACTCCAATTGTGCGCTCAACTACAGCATGAGTGCGTGTATGCAGCTTATTACACAAGCGCTCCTGTCTTGTCTGAGGGCTGTTTAGAGGTGTCATAAGCCATGGGGCTAATGCATAGCCTCGATCACCTGTGGAAAATAGTGAGTTATAGGTAAATGATCAGAGAATAATTCCAAATCCTCAATTACAAATTAAAAAGTTACCAACAAGCCAGCCATCTCCATGCGCACCTTGCGCAAGACGCGTGCCAACAGCACTGTTTTGCAGCACAAATGAGTCATGCGCTCCTCCTGGCCATCGCGCAACCACATTTAGCAGGTTATATTTCGAATCAGATATAATTTGGACATTTATGGAGTGGTATTGCTTCCGATTGAGGAATGGGAATGCGTCAGGTGAAGGTGCTTTGATCCGTCTGTGTGTACAGTCTATTGCTCCGATGGTGTTTGGCAGTCCAGCAATAGCATGAAAATCAGTCTTAATTTGTACTTGTTCTGCGGCGGTGTATGGGAATTTTATGTACCTGGGTGTTAATTTGAGGAGGGCTTTGATGACCAAGGGGAGCGCACGACTCACCGAAGCCTGCGACACACCAGACAAATTAAACTTAAAATTATAATTCTAATTCAAACAGAATAACCTATTGTCAAGAATAATTATGGTGCGTGATTTTTTTAAACCCAAAATATTTTCTAAATAACGAAGTATAAAGTTATTAGTGGAGAAAATCTGTCTGGATAACAGCAGACTGACTGCTCGTAAAATATACGACAGGTCTGGACCACACGTAAATTTTGTTCGTATCTGAAAAAAATCTTAGAATACGAAAACATTGTTGAATGCCACAAATGCTCCTAAATCACTCGTACGCACAGTTTAAGAACAAATCTGTGCGTACGAACGGTTCTTGCATGAGGCCCATTGAGTTCACCGGGAGCCTGTGAAGCTGCAACTCGGTTGAGCGTGGCCATCTTGGGTTTTGGATAATGACGATAAAGTAAAGATAAAAAGTAGTGTTTTTAAACAAAATCAAATCAAGGTATCACGTAAAACAAGGTAAAATTCTAAAAAACACAAAAGCAGAAAAAAATGTTCTTTGATTTTTCTATTGAACTTATCAATATCACTGATACAGCCACATAGTGCAGCTGCAATAATCATATTACCAGTAGATGTCACAAATGTTATTTGTTCATTCAATACTTGTAAAATGTATTGAATTATAACCATTTATTGTGTTAAATAATATTGATAGCTGTTGTTAACTTCTAACTGGGTTGACTCCTGATATTAATATATTTTAGATTTGCAGACAGTATGTAATTTATGAGAGTTTTAATTAAATGTGTTCATTTGTTATCAAAATAATTTAATAACAAACAGTTTTAATCTGATATTTAATACTTTTTTATATGACGGTCTTGCAAAATATACAAAATTCCCAGTATGTGTGGTGAAGTGCTCTCAGTTACGGCCACATTAATGTCCACACAATATCTATAAAGTGACAGTGTTAAAGCCATTTTTCTGTTGACAAATGTCAAGTGGTCTGGTAGCCATCTTGAATTCAGATGTTGATGTACTTTGATTACTTTTCAGGAATTTTATTGAAATGTATCTCTTGACTGGCGAAATATTAAGCTATTAATGTAGACAATTAAGAGGGCCAAGGCATATGCACAGAGGATTGGGGGTCAATTCACCTGACAAGATCCACGGAGCATGTGGAGGGGCATTAAGTCTATAACATATTATAAAGGCAGAGGTGCACAATGCCCTAAAGACCCATTACTGCCTGATGCCCTCAACAAATTCTACGCATGGTTTGAAGACACGAACATACTACCCTGCACCAGACTCACCTCACCACAAGACAAAGAGCTTCTCAGCGTGACCTCAGCAGAAGTACCTACTTTCAGGAGGATCAACCCTCACAAAGCAACCAGCCCAGACAACATCCCCAGGAAAGTGTTGAAAGAATGTGCTGATCAGCTCTGCGATGTGCTTGCTGACATCTTTACTCCTCACTTACCCTGGTGACAGTTCCCACCTGCCTGGAGACTGAGACCAGTCCCAAAGAGCTCTACAGTGACTGGTCTGAATGACTATCGGCCAGTAGCCCTCTCCAATAGTTGCTAATTGCTTCGAAAAACTGGTCATGACCCACATCAAAACAACCATCAACATCAACAAGGACCTTCATCAGTACGCATACCGCGAGAACCCGTCAACACAGGATGCCATCTCCTCTGTGTTCCACACTGATCTCACCCTCCTGGTGCAGAAGGACTCATAAGCCTGTATGCTGTTTGTGGACTTCACATCTGCCTTCAACACCATGATCCCCTGAACCCTGATGGATGATCTACTCTCACTAGGACTAAGCCCCTCCATTTGCAACTGGGTGCTAGACTTCTTAACAAACAGCCCACAGTCAGTGAGGATCCACAACTTCTCTTCCTCCAACATAACCCTCAGCACTGACTCCCCTCAGGGATGTGTGCTGAGCCCTCCCCAGTTCACTCTGCTCATGTATGATTGTGCAGCTACCCATCCAGGCTGTCAAATTGTAACATCTGTGGATGATACATTAGTGGACTAAGCCCCTCCATTTGCAACTGGGTGCTAGACTTCTTAACAAACAGCCCACAGTCAGTGAGGATCCACAACTTCTCTTCCTCCAACATAACCCTCAGCACTGACTCCCCTCAGGGATGTGTGCTGAGCCCTCCCCAGTTCACTCTGCTCATGTATGATTGTGCAGCTACCCATCCAGGCTGTCAAATTGTAACATCTGTGGATGATACATTAGTGGTGAAATGCATCACAAACAACGATGATGAGTCCAGATACAGGCAGGAGGTGGTACACCTGGAGAGCTGGTGCAAGGAGAATAACCTTCACATCAATGCGAAGAAGGCAAAGGAGATGATTGTGGACTTTAAAAGGAATAAACACACCTAAAAGGATCTGTGTTGTAAGTAAGTGGTCTCCAGCCACAAGTGCTGTACTTGGATTTACACCTGAATGACAACATCAGTTGGGGCAACAACACCACCAGCCTGATCAAGAAAGGTCGTCAGAGACTTTACTTCCTCAGACAGCTGAGATGAGCTGGTCTGAGAAGCTCAGTCCTCACCTCCTTCTACAGGTGTGCAGTGGAGAGCATCCTGTGCTCCAGCATCAACGTGTGACATGGAGGCTGCACAGCTGCAGAAAGAAAAGCTTTGCAGAGAGTGGTGAAGGCTGCACAGAAGTCTGTTGGAGTCAGTCTCCCCACCATCATAGATATCTACACCTCCATATGGAGGAAGAGAGCCACCTGCATCATGAAGGACCCCGCTCACCCAGCACACACTTTTTGTCCCACTCCCCTCAGGAAGGAGGTTGAGGAGCATTAAGTGTAGAAACACTAGACTGAGGAACAACTTCTACCCTGAGGTTGTTAGACTCACAAATATCTAATCAGGATAATCACTTTGAAAAATCACATCATGTTGCTGCTGATCTGTTTCATGCTGCTGTGTTCATTTGTACTCATCTACTCACACAGACTCATGTTGGTGCTGCTGTTCGACGTAATGTGTTTATGCTGCTAGTGCTTAGGGTATTTTTAGTTGATATTTTTCTTAGTCCTTATCTTAGGCCCTGTACACACGTAGCCATTTATCAATAAAACCGAACAGTTTAGCATGCGGTTTAGCCTTTCATCCACACGTGAACGCCGGTTGATGTAACTATAAACGAATAATAACAAAACTCCGGCCAAAGTGAAGATTTGAGAACTCTCCGCTTTCGCGTCTGCGTGTGTACTTTCAGAACGGACGTTTCAGCTCCAGCTGGAGCTGAAAGTCCGGTTCTGCCGGTTCTCCAGCTGGAGCTGACGTCACATGCTCGGAGAAAAAAAAGCACTAAAAAGTCAACATACCTGCTCTGACATGATTCCCAGTCGACATTTTCCTGCATTTTATTAACTTTGTACTCCAACACGGTATTTTAGTAGTTCAACCTTGCAGTCTGTCCACCCAAAGAAAGGAAAATAAATAACAGGAAGTCGCGGCTGAGTTCAAGGGTTGTGACTGCACTACACTGCTACTACACTGCCACCTATGGGTTCAGCATATTCATTACACGCTCTGTAGTGAAATAAACGGCACATGTACACGAACATCCAAACATGTTTGGACAGAGAATTTTTTTGTGTGCAAATATTTGTTTTTCAAACACCAGGCTACGTGTGTACAGGGCCTTAGATCTTATTACTGTTTTTCTTTCACGTTTTATTATGTAACTGGGATGCTGTGTATATAATTTTGTTTCACCACATGTACCACATGGGGTGTGAATGACAAATAAAGAAACTTGAAGCCTTGAGTCCTTGAATGACAAATAAATCTCTGACTCTGAAACAAGCAACTACACCCATACTCACACACACAGGTACTACATTTTCTCTGTCCTTTGGCAGTGGACAACAAAAGTAAATTATACTGAAACATCAGTATCAGTATATTACTGGAGGTAAATTTTGTATTAAGTTTTTACCCTTTTCTAATTGTCATTATTGTTCAAACATCTTCACTTGAAGGTTTCACATGTGGGCATGTTGTCATTGGCAATCTGTAAATCCTGCTATGGGCTTCATTACAATTACCTGTAATGCAAAGAGTAATTTGAGACTGCTGTTAGAAATACAAAACAAAGGTCAAGGTTCTTTTTTGTCATTTGCATCACATGTGGTACTTGTGGTGGAACACAATTGTGTACACAGGGTCCCAGTTACATCCAAGAAAAGTATAAATCATAATAAAAAAAACTTTACAATTTAAGAAATGAACTAAGAAATATGCTAAACTAAGAATATGCCAAACACTTAATAGTACAAAAACAATATGCCGAACAACAGCAGCACGAACAAGAGTCTGTGTGAGCAGATGAGGACAAATATACACAGCAGCATGAAACAAATCAGCAGCATGAGATCAGTAGCACATATCATCAATCAAGTGGTGGCCAAGTTGGTGTAGTGGCTAGGGAATCAGATTTGGGATCCGAAGGACCCAGGTTCGAACCCCGGCCACGGCACACCTTGGGGTGTCTATGAGTGCACATCTATTTTCCCCAGCTCCCCGGGCGCTGACTACGGCTGCTCACTGCACCACCTGGTGGTGGTTGGGTTAAATGCAGAGGCCAATTTTGTCTGTCAAGTATGGGAAACATACACAGATGACAAAAATGTGACATTTATTTATTTTATTTTAGTGATTTTGTTATGTATTTATTGTAAACTGCTTGAAAGGTTCAGCTGACTGTTCAAATCATTATTTCTTTCAATGGATTATTTGATTGAAAGATACAAGCACAGCCCACCAATGCAGATTAAATAAGAATATATTTATACATGTTTCCCATGCAAGTGGAAATGTGGCACAGTTGGTAGAGATGCTACTTCTCAGTGAGAAGGTCACCGGATTGAATCCTAGAGGAAGAAGACATTCTGGGAGGATATGCTGGTGAAGATTCTCAGTCGTCCAGGACATGATGAAATCAAAAAAAGGCGTTCAATACAGGATCAACTGGACTTTATTTGTTGCAGAAAACGTTTCGACTTCTGTCCAGAAGTCTTTTTCAATTCTGAATGGAAGCTGTGAGAACGAGAAGTTTTATACAGGCTTACAAGTCACGCACCAACATATGAAATTGGAAACTGAGATAACACCACAAATTAACTAACATGCCCATTCTTCTATTCAGAATTGAAAAAGACTTCTGGACAGAAGTCGAAACGTTTTCTGCAACAAATAAAGTCCAGTTGATCCTGTATTGAACGCCTTTTTTTGATTCTGGGAGGAGTTTGCATGTTCTCTCCGTGCATGCATGGGTTTTCTGCGGGTGCTCCAGCTGTCTCCCACAGACCAAAAACGTGCATGTTAGGCTGATAGCTAACTCTAAATTGTCAGAGAGTGAATGGTTGTTTGTCTCATTTGTCTCTATGTGACCCTGTGATAGACTTGTGACCTGTACAGGGTGATCCCCTCTTCTAGCACAGTGACTGCTGGATATGGGCACCAGTGACCCCCATGGTTTGAAAAGAAAGAAGCATATAAAATATTATGGATCAGGTTGTGCAAGAAAAAAAAAACATTTAAGATGTTTTGTTCTTCATCCAAATGACTTTTTCAATCTGAGGCGCCACTAAACAAAACTGAACTACTTTGTCATTACTGTCAGAGGAGTTGATGGGGGAGAAGGCGGGCCATGGATGCCATAATGGAGGCCATTTTAGCACCAGCAAACATTTTAATTTTTACTATGGAGTATGCCGTTTGTGGGAAGAAGTTTTGATTGGTGGGTCCTCAGATTGAAGAAGTCCTTTGGATGAAGGACAAAACGTCTCAGCAAGCAAAAGAAAAAAAAGAAAAAGAAACCATCCATATGACTGACTGACCATTGTTGCATTTTATACCTGGAATAATGAGCATGAACTTTGGTGTTAATTAATATATTTTGTAAAAAAGATTAGTTCAAGTTCATCAACAAAATAAATAGCCTGAGAGTGACAGTTAAACATCCATCCATCCATCTTCTTCCGCTTATCCGGGGTCGGGTCGCGGGGGTAGCAGCCTAAGTAGGGAGGCCCAGACTTCCCTCTCCCCAGCCACTTGGAGCAGCTCCTCCGGGGGAATCCCAAGGCGTTCCCAGGCCAGCCGAGAAACATAGTCCCTCCAGCGTGTCCTGGGTCTTCCTCTGGGTCTCCTCCCGGTGGGACATGCCCGGAACACCTCACCAGGGAGGCGTCCAGGAGGCATCCTAACCAGATGCCCGAGCCACCTCAACTGGCTCCTCTCGATGTGGAGAAGCAGCGGCTCTACTCCGAGTCCCTCCCGGATGACTGAGCTTCTCACCCTATCTCTAAGGGAGAGTCCAGCCACCCTGCGGAGAAAACTCATTTCAGCCGCTTGTATCCGAGATCTTGTTCTTTCGGTCATAACCCAAAGCTCATGACCATAGATGAGGGTGGGAACGTAGATCGATCGGTAAATTGAGAGCTTTGCCTTTTGACTCAGCTCTCTCTTCACCACGACAGACCGGTACAGCGCCCGCTTCACTGCGGACGCTGCACCTATCCGCCTATCGATCTCACGCTCCAGTTTTCCCTCATTCGTGAACAAGATCCCGAGATACTTAAACTCCTCCACTTGGGGCAGGACCTCCTCCCCGACCCGGAGAGGGCATGCTACCCTTTTCCGGCTCAGTTAAACATGCTCTATTCAAAGTTTTGTAGACAGTAGTGATAGTCAAATAGTTGACAAAGTTTGTGGACATAATCATAGTTGTACGACAGCAGAATAAGCTGCTTGGTTCATGACTACAATGTATATCTGAACACACACACACACATATAT
>JBBPBX010034217.1:5898-32767 GCA_038048925.1 Garcialebias charrua
CGGTCCTCCCCAGGTTGAAGGCAGGGTCCAGAAAATCAGAAAATGGAGATATTAACTGTCCTCAGAAGGTTTGTACTGTAAATAAATAAAAATTATCACTTAACCTATCCCTAACAACTTTACATTTATTGTTTGCGCTAAATAAATGCCATTTTACAAGACAACCTTAAGGTCTGACTTTATCTAAGTTAATCAAAAACTGAAAAGATAGCACTTTGAGATTTGTTTAATGTAAAGTGCGTTATAAATAAAAGTTATTATTATTATTATAAAAGACGTGTCATATTATCTGCAGCTTATCTGGCTCACACGTAGAGAGATGCTATATGGCCTATTAGTGTCTGTCTTTCATAAAGCCTGCTGTTTCTACCCACTCGCTCCTCTCCTCACAGGTTCATAAAAACATCCATTTTCTAATGGCTCACTCATGTGAATCATCACAAGCTAGCCTAAAGAAATGGTGACAGTGTTGCCCAGACTGGTGCATCATCAACACCTAAAGCACTGATTAGTCTTTGTATAGAAATAGTAAAGTGCTGTATAAATGGGCAAATGAGGGCACAGATTGTAGTGTAAAGCGCTTTGACCGTCTTGATCAGATAGAAAGGCGCTATATAAGTACAGTCCATTTACCATTTAAAGAAACTTTGCATCTCTCTGTGCCGACGATACAGTTGTTTATTGTCGAGCTGAAACAGTTGCCAAAGTTTTCCAGATTCTACAGTCTGCATTTCACATCATTCAGTCCGACTTTATTGGATTTTAAACAGATGATAAGTTCAATAGAAAACTGAATTGAATGAATGGGTCACTGCACACCTGTAGAAGGAGTTCTCACCTCCTTCTACAGGTGTGCAGTGGAGAGCATCCTGTGCTCCAGCATCAATGTGTGGCATGGAGGCTGCACAGCTGCAGAAAGAAAAGCTCTGCAGAGAGTGGTGAAGGCTGCACAGAAGTCTGTTGGAGTCAGTCTCTCCACCATCACAGACATTTACACCTCCAGATGCAGGAAAAGAGCCACCTGCATCATGAAAGACCTCACTCACCCAGCACACTCACTCTTTGCCCCACTCCCCTCAGGACGGAGGTTGAGGAGTAGGGTTGGGCATCGAGAATCGTTCGGAACCGGGACTAACTGTCCGGTTTTCCCGGAATCGTTCAAAATATTAATTTGCGATTCCTATGTTCGATGCTAGTTAGCCGACCGGAAGTAGCCCCGCCGAAAACCAACGAAGAAGAATCCACCGGAAGTGTGGATTCCGCGATCGAAAGCTTACTAATTAATAAAATGACCAGTCAGGTCAGTGCAGCACTTGCAATAATTTTCTATCATGCAAAGGAGGGTGGAGAAGTAAAATAGTGTCCCGTCTTTGACGCGCTCCACCGGATTATTTTCGCTTCGTATCCGACCGGAAGTACAGAGTGGTCCGTCTGCAAAACGCTCCGCCGAACTTTTCGCTAATCGCTACCTCTTCGGCTCCATCAGGTAAATAAATAAACTATAAACTACATCTCATACCAACATTAAGGCAGCTAACAAGTTATACTCTGCTTAAAGCGGTAAGTCAGCTCAAATACAAACACGATGCTAACGTTAGCTTGTATTTTTTCTTAGACAAACGACCTGAAATGGCTTCACAGTGTTCACCAGTGACTGTCCAAGGTAAAAACGTCAGTGTAACTGAATTAAGAGTGCCACAGAACTGTTACAGCATATGTTGTGAAAAGGTTGCATCCCTTTTCAGATGTGGATTCAACCATGGATTGCACTTACATTGCACTCAAATCCAACACTTATTAACATTCTTAATCCATTTAAAGTTCTCTGTGTCTTTTAAAATGTTTTAATGTCTCTAGTTTTCATTATTATATAATTTCTGTTTATGTTCTCTTTCATTCCATTATGAGTGAATGTCACAGTTTGAAGAATTATTGAATAGGTTAGTTAGGCAATAACAACAGAGCTAATAATTGTACACATTCTCAGTCTTAAAAATGATTTAATAATCTCTTTTTACTGATAATACTGATAAACCTGTTGTTTGTTTAGGAACTTCCTGCAGTCTGTCCAGAAAGTCTCCACTGGAGGAGCGTTTTGCTGAGGAAGAGGCACAACATAATGTCACAGCTCCATGTCCATGAAGAAACAAATGGAGAGAGGGCTGCAGATACCAGGACATCCCACCAGCTGTTCTGTCTGAAGATCCTGCTGCTGGTGGTGGAACCAGGTTAGCCCATCAGTGGGAGCTCAGTAACATGACTGCAGCATCAGACACTGGACAATATTATAATAATAATAATATATGTTGGTGAGTCCATGTTGGCTCTAATCTGCCCTGTGAGAAATTCATAGTAAATGTAACAAAAAGGAAAAAGTTCATAGCATTAAATTCAAACAGAAGTTCAAATTATTTCATCCTGAAATAACTCTGGCTAACTACTGTAGCTTTTTTATAACATGGAGTTAAACTCAATGTAGTCTCCTCAGATAAATAGTGTTACCATTATTTTTATATTAAAGTTTCTGTTAACTTATTATTTTTACATTTGATTGTTTCTGTTCAGTGCCCTGAGACAACTTCTGTTGTGACTTGGAGCTATACAGTATAAATAAACTGAACTGAATTGAATTGACACGTCTTTTTGTAACCCCGCCTACAAAAAGAATCGGAACCGAGAATCAAAAAGAATCGGAATCTAAACGAAGAATCGGAATCGGAACCGGAATCGCTCAAATTCAAACGATGCCCAACCCTATTGAGGAGCATCAAATGTAGAACCACTAGACTGAGGAACAGCTTCTACCCTGAGGCTGTTAGACTCATGAATAAATAAATAATAAGAATAAACACTGCAAAATATCACATCATGCTGATGCTGATCTGTTTTCTTGTTGCTGTGTTCATCTGTGACCATCTGCTCATACAGACTCATGTTCGTGCTGCTGTTTATAATGATGTTTTTCCACTACATTAGGGCTTAGTGTATTACTAGTTGATGTTTCTCTTAGTTAATTCTAGATGTTATTACTGTTTTTCTCTTGCATTTGTTGTTGGATGTAACTGGGACCCCGTGTACATAATCTCGTTTTCATCACATGAACCACATGCGGTGCAAATGACAATAAAGACTCTCTGACTCTGACTCTTCATATTGGAACAGTCATGAGGAGACGGGCACAGGGAGTCTCCTTTAAGTTAAAATATTTTAAACACAACCATCCGTAGAGGTGGAGTTTCTACAAGTCTGTAGAAATGGAGTTTTAGTACGGTAATTTGATCTAACTTCCTGAATTATTATTACTAAAAGGTAAAACCATAAACTGTCCAACAGATTTCCAAAGTTTTAGTAATGGATATATTTTTGTACCATCTTGTTTTCTTTGTCAACCTAGTTTCTCATGCTTTGTCATTTGAGCCACTCCTGCAACTCCACATAAACTCCGAAGCATCTCTGTTCAACCTATTTTTTCTTCTTCTTCCATTCAGCACCCCAATGTGTTTTTCTTTACATTCACTTCTCACATTGATGCTTTTGCCTTAAATGAACCTGGCTGGCAGGCCATTCACACCGATTTAGCTGCCACCGAAGCTCTTACTTCTGAGCTTTTGAATCGGCTTTCTTCCTCCGATCCCATTACCGGGCTGGAACACAACCTGCAGAGTCAAGACGACAGCTCTCTGGTCTCTTTGGTCAACCGTTTTGTCTGGTTTACCATCCTTCAGTCATCTTTTCACAAAACTGTCACACCAGTCTTTTCCTTGAGGCTTTGAGGACATTTACAGTTTAGACATCATTATAATAATAATAAAGTGCTATGTGTTGTCATCACTGTATGTTCTCATACAATGGTGAAATTAGTTCACTGCTTTTAACCCGTCACACCTGGGATACTCCCAGGTGGAGCAGTGGGCAGCTATGTAAGTGCCTGGGGAGCAATTAGGGTTTAGTTATCTTGCTCAGTGACACCACGACATGTGGGAATGGCTGGGGATTGAACCTGGGACTTTCAGGTCCCAGGTCAGCTTTGCTACCTCTACCCCATCTCGCTGTTGTCAGGAAAGACATTGCACATTTAAAGTTCTCAAGACTGAAGCTAGTATTGCAGAATAACAGAATTAGTTAACTGTGGCTGCAGCAAAACATTATAAAGGTCTAAATATTTTAATGGAACTGATGACCTATAAATATTTTTGGTATGAAAAAGATTTCAAACGCTCTCCTAAAAGATACAGTATAATGAAACTCAACTGAACTTTTTATTCTTGTGGCCAGAGCTTGTTATCTGAGTGCATTCAGCCCAAACTGCAGAAAACAAGCAAACAAAAAACTGCATTTCATCTCTTAACAGTTCAAATAACTCAATGTAGACCTTTCTCTGAGTGTACAAAAATATTATATCTGATACTGAATTATATTTTTATGTCTAACAAAGAGTATTAAAAAATCCTATTAATCTGAAGCTACTCACTAACAGCACATATGCTAACTTAACTACGGTGGCCCCAAGGTGTAAATGAACAACATTTAAAAAAACGGAATTACATTTGAAAAAACACAACAAAAACACAACAACATTTGAAAAAACGGAATTACATTTGAAAAAACGAAATTACATTTGAAAAAAACACAACATTTGAAAAAAAACGGAATTACATTAAGCCAAACCGGAAGTGGCCAAAGCGGAAGTAGAAAAAACCAAATTACATTAAGCCAAACCGTGTCGCTAATTGCCAACAAAGTCATTCAGATTCCCAGTCGATAGACTGATTTCACCATGATGAATCCAGTACTCTGCAGTAGCTTTAGGCGCTGCACACTGAAAAACAATTGGTGTTGTCAGCTTTATTGGTTACCAGTTTGATTTGTCAACAACAATAAAAACAACTGGCCTTTAGGAAAGAGAGAAGCCCTGTATGTAATTCCGTTTTTTCAAATGTTGTTGTGTTTTTTCAAATGTAATTTCGTTTTTTCAAATGTAATTCAGTTTTTTTCAAATGTTGTTGTGTTTTTGTTGTGTTTTTTCAAATGTAATTCCGTTTTTTTAAGTGTTGTTCATTTACACCTTGGGGCCACCGTACTATGCAATAGAAAAGCTAACGGGATTAGCATTGTGTTGACCACTGGAAATACTGACACAAATAAAATGTTTTTAATGTCATTACTATAAACAGTCATGTTACAGCACCTTCAGCTATTACTTACAGTCAAATATACTTGAGGGTTCAGAGGAGAAAAGATAAAAAGGATGTGAAAACTGCCTGTAGCACGTTTCAACGACAGCAACTACAACAACCCTACTAGAACAAATGGCACCACACAACAAAAATTATCCAGACTTTCTTGAAGTAAATGCACCGACTAAGTAATTAACATTTGAACTTTGATTGTCAATGTTCACGATGCAATGTGTCTACAAGTCTGTTATAATCCCCACCTCTAACTGCCATGTCTGTCACTGATGAATTTACGTATTTTGTCCTTAGCAAATAAAACCACGGATTAAACAGGAAGCATATAAAGATAACACAAGCAAATAGACAAACCAATGTAATCAGCCTGTTGAATAAAGATTGTTGGGCTTAAGGGCAGTATGTCCATCCCTTCATCATTAGCCTCTTACAGTCAGTGTACAGACCAAGGTTCACCTGGATGGATGCTTCCAAATTTAGCCCCCATCCTTGGAGAGATGATGAAGTGTGGGGGAGGGATTGATCCAGATTAGGTTGCAGGGTGGCAGAGGTTGGCTGGAGGTGAGATCAGTGTAACGGATCTCCCAGCAGGAAGACGTGACCGTAGACAGAAAAAGATTCCATGTCGTCAGAAACCTAAGATGTCTTGAATAAAATGCCAAATATATATATATTTTTTCCAATAATGAATGCAGTTAATAACGAATAATTTATATGATTACATGAATGCAGTTTAATGGTTTGAGGAATGTATATGCTGGTAAGCTTTCAGTTTGACCAAATACTGGAAGTAAGCAAAAAAAAAACAGTCATTGATTTCAAAATCAAAATCCCCACTATGTGTGTCTTCAAGTTAACTCAAATAGAAACTGTTAAGAAAGAGCACTTCCCAATAGACTCAAACTTACTTCCTTGGGTCCAAAACATTTTATTTCTTATCCCTGTGTCATGCCCCTCAGGGTTTTATCCTTTAAAAGCAGAGATAAATCGTCCAACGCATTCAAGAGTGAGAAAATGAGCATTTGACTGAGCTCTTGTTTTTCAGTTGAGACTGAAAGTGGTATCAGCAGCACTCTGTGGTATCGACTTGATCATTGAATTATGAGACTGTGTATGTGTGCATGTTTGTTTGCATGTAGCAGCGACTCCAAGGAAGTGAAAGAAAAAAAAAAACTTTCTGAAACAAATGATCATTGAGAAAGAGAGTAGCTGTTTGTGTGAAAGAGGGAAGAAAGTAAATGAGCACAGAAACATTTGTGCTTTGATGCTGAGTCAGAATGC
The DNA here is from genome assembly GCA_038048925.1 of Garcialebias charrua. Taxonomy (NCBI): domain Eukaryota; kingdom Metazoa; phylum Chordata; class Actinopteri; order Cyprinodontiformes; family Rivulidae; genus Garcialebias; species Garcialebias charrua. The sequence continues at coordinate 12,372 of JBBPBX010034217.1, forward strand.
ATGAGGCTGTGGTTAAGTACTTCTCTACATTTTATCCCACACCTTGTTTTGTTTTCTGTTCATCACACCACTGGTCCTGGGGGCTATTTGTGGCTTAGCCTTGGCAGGGTGTGCAGGCTATAAGTGCCTAACCTGGTCATGGTCTTCATTCTCAGGTCAGCAGCCCATGTATTCAGTTTCTTAGTGTTTTTCAATGGTAAATGGTAAATGGAGCTTACTTATATAGTCAAAGTCAAAAGTCAAAGTCAACTTTATTGTCAGATCTGCAATATGTACTGTACAGGACATACACAGGACCGAAATTGCGTTTCTCTCAGTCCCTCGGTGCAACAGTAAACATCTAAACATTGAAACACTGAAACATATAATAATAGACATAAGCATAAAATAGTAAAACTAACACTGTCCTGAGTTTTTTGCATAGTGGTATAAGAGTATGAAAATTTACACCAACTCTAAAACTAAAACATTAAACATTTAATGAACATAATACTGTCCTGAGTTTTTGCATACTAGTATAAAAAAGAGTATAAAAAGTATAACTAAAATAAACTAAAGGTTTCTAGCATTGACATTTGCAAAGTGGCAAAGCAGCGTATGAGTTAATGTACACAGTATATGTATGAGGTAGTAGTTGATGTTGTTATAGAGGCAAAAAGTGGCATATGCAGTAAGGCACATTAGGCATCCCTAAATAAGACCGTTCAGAGCACACTGTATATGTATCAGCAGTGGTGTAGATATTAGAGTAGTGTACTGTAAATGTAAACAGTAGTAATTAAATGTAAGCAGTAGTAATAAAAGTAAACAGTATAAATAAATGTAAACAGAGAATGTAAACAGTATTACTATTATGACTATAGGCAGTGATGTAATACAAACATTAGTGCAAGTATGAGAAGTAGTGCAAACTGTATGAGCACATGACCGAGAGTTTAGTGAATAACCCGTTTGATGACACAGAGTCCAGTGTTAAAATCTTTGTGTTGAGTGGTAATGTGTGAGAAAGTTTTAGTGTTAAGGCAGTTCAAATGGGAGGGGGGGCAGAGCAGGCAGAGTGTTTAGGATCCTGACTGCCTGATGAACAGAGCTTTCCAGCCCCCTATGAGGGGCCCCAAAGCACTTCACAGTACCAGCCATCCACCCATTCATACACACATTCATACATTGGTAGCGGTAGACTGCCATACAAGGCGCTGCCAGTCCTACCGGGAGCAACTCGGGGTTAAGTGTCTTGCCCAGGGACACAACGAGGTATGCAGTGACCGGGGATCGAACCCGCGACCTTCCGGTCCTGAGCCGGCTGCCCTGCCTCTACACCATCTCGGCCCCAATGGTGCATGGTACCCATACTCTGATGGTGGGAATGATGGAACCCCCCCCACACACACACACACACATCCCGTCCTGTCGTCCTGGCTCCCCCTTGCTGTAGCATCTTTGTTGTACCTCGACAAGAAAAACAACCTAACTCTGTTCTTATACGAAGTGTAACTCCTACCCTCTTGATTATCTTAATATCTAAAATCTCATGAATTCATTCAACCTTTATTTAGACAGGTTAATCCCATTGCGCCTTGAGGACTCATTTACAAGAGAGACCTGGTTCTAACAAAGAATGATGACAACAGCGACAACAATAGACAATCATAAGAGAGGCATACAGATTTTTTTTTTTGCAGCAGACTGGTATACTTTAAGAATAAAAGAATAAACCTACAATTTTTTTTGTTTTTATTCGATTCAATGTGGCATTTTGTGTGTCCCCTTGTCGAATTTGACCATTAAAACGATGTCGTTCTTTTGTGCTTTGCTCCTCCAGTTGTCTGTCGTTACAGGAAAGATTTCCATGCAGGTGACCTTTTAAAGGTGTGGGTTACAGCCAAGAGGCTGTTGTTTCCCGCATCAGAGGCTAATTTAGAAACAGCAGCATGCGGTTTTCAGAGTGATCAGTGGACATCCTATAAAATGAACATAACTGTTAATTTCACGGGATTAACCTTGTAAAGCGGCCGTTTGCTGCAACTGACTGTGTTGTGAAAATGCACAAGTGTGACAAACCACCGGACATTATCAAACAAATGCACTGGGAATGGGTACAACCAGTATTTACGTCAGTCTTCCTCTTCATTTGCACTCATCACAGCATGCAGAACATTTACTAATAACACATTCTGACCTTGTCTCTCTCTGACCGACTGCTCACCTTGAGGTTGTTTGCTAAATAAAAGAAACTAACCTATACAGAGAGGAAAAAAAATGCTCTTTTAGGTTTACTACTTGGACATTTATGCTCTATCTCTTCAATCTCTTCAATATTAGTGCTTAGTGCATTTTTAGTTGATGTTTTTTTTTTAGTTCATATCTTAGATGGTATTACTGTTTTTCTTTTACATTTTATTGTTGGATGTAACTGGGACCCTGTGTACATAATCTCGTTTCATCACATGTACCACATGCGGTGCAAATGACAATAAAGAATCTCTGACTCAAACTGTGTCTCGTTCAAATGCATCCCGACGCTGAGACGTGTAATAAGAAACACTAGCCACAAATTTAGCCTTCCATCCATTCATTACAGCTGCTTTATCTGTACATGTGAGAGGGAGGCTCTCATTTATGTAAATCACTTTATCCGTCATGTGGCTGCAGCGTTGCATGAGGTCAAGGCCGCACGCATGCACACACACACACACACCGACATACAACACAGCTGTGTTGCCAGCTGCCACCAGGGCTTGTCCGATTAGACTTTATTGATATCGAAATAATCCCTGTTCACTTGCATCATCAAGCTTTAAGGTGTGTGTGTGTGCGTGTGTGTCTGGCATCAGATCCTCAACTCACCGGCAGCCTGTAGAAGAACTGGTCATGAGACCAGGACAGCAGCTAAATTTAGAGACGCACAGCCGCCTGTTAGTGCGGCGTCTGTGTGAAACCTGAGCTTATCAAAGACGGGTTAGCACTCTGGTCAGTGTCGTCTTTCTTTCATTTAATTCCTCTTTCATCTTTCCATGTCTCAAGGATTAGAAGCATCGTTTGACATGAACACATTCTAAATAATTGTAACAGGTTTTTTTTTTTTCTTGCAAATTTCATCTCACTCCTTTTGATTTTAGAACTAGAACGTTTTGTGTTAGCGTTGACATAAAGCAAATAAAGGGGCTTCTGATTTGCTCACAACAGTTAACATGACAGGCTTTTTTGAACACCATGTTCAATAAACCAATAAATATGCAAGTTGTTGCATATTTACATTTATAAAAATGCACAATTAATACCCCCAAACAACACCGGTAATCAGTTTCCTAAATACACTGGCCAAAAACTGCCATGATTAAAGCGTTTTTAAAATGAAGAGCAAAATTATGAACTTTCATTCTATGTTGAATAATGATTTTTTTTTTCTTCTTTTTTTTCATAAATTAATTACCAAAGTTGGGCAGCTTTATCCCCGAACAAGTCAATTTATATCAATATCTAGACCTTACACTGTTCTTCTCTTTGTAATCCAATAAAAACAAGTGCTACACTGATGTCCCCCATCGCTGAGCAATTTCATCAGTGAATGTTTGTAGTTTTCAAGATTTTTTTTTTCTGGACTGGAAGTGAACAGGGGATCTAAGTAGACCTTAATGATACTAGTGCAAGATATTCAAATGTGTCGGCGTGACACTGTAGAAGAACAGAAGTATTTTTTGTTTTTTTGTTTGTCTGAGGAAGTACAAAGTGATGGATCCTGCCTGGCGAGTGAAGGAAGTTATTTTATCCACCACCAGGCACAAAGGCGGAGCCAGGGGGTGTCCAATGGTGGCCTTAGCCACCATAGATTAATCTTATGCCACCCTAAGGGCCTTCCAAATCATTTGAGGAAATTATACTTTAAGACAATATAAAAACAAGAAAGTATAGGTGTAATCAGTTTACATGCTTAAATGTCAGCAGCCATCTTGATTATGAAGCGGCAACCCAATTTTTACAAAGAACATTTCTTATGCCTGGATGTTGCCACACAGCAAAACTGAAGTTGTTACTTCACTTGTTTTTTGGAGAATACGGTTTTTCCAAGTCCCCGTCTCGGCTCCGTGATGGGAGACAACTCACAGAAAAACAAACGGCATTGAAAAAATTGTTTGAATAGCCAAACGTCTGCAGTTGATTTGTTTTTAAATGCAAAATATTTCAAACATTCTATGAATAATCAGATCTACAAGTACAACAGATGACCTTAACGCAATTGTAAAAAAAAAAAAAAAAGTACATTTAAGAGGGGTTAGAGCTTACTAATTATACATACGAGATTAATTCTCACATTATATTGTAAAGCACATTGCTGAAAAAAACAAACTCAATACTCAAACTTTCTTGCAATGATAAAGAAATGACAATACATACAAGCAAATTAATCTCATTGATCTGGGTCCTATAGTTCAGATTCTGTCACTATCTCTTGCAAGTTTTCATTGTCAAACTTTGTGCCTCAATAATCAAAAAGCACTTAATTGGCTTTTTTGTGTCCCTTATTAAACATGGAGGGGGGGGGGGGTGGATGGAAGGGGCATCGGTTTTGTTCAGTTTAATTAAGCACACCTTCTGTGTATTGACTGCACAGAAGAAAATTGAGTCTTCAAGTTGAAGTTGTGTTTTCTATTCTCATTATCCGTCAACAAATTACTCACAGAATCCCTAGTGACAAAAAAAGCTTTGTTTATTTGAGGAATAAAAAGCATCCCTGTAGAGAATCTTGGTTTTATTTATATGATTATGATGTGTTGTGATGGGAGAAAAAAAGATGTGTTAAAGGTACAATTTTGCTATACTGCAATTTAAAGTTGTTGTTGAATAACATTTTTGTTGAAGAAATTGGAGATTTATGTACACAGTAAGTCGTAACTACCGTAAATAAATCCTTCACAGAAACGTCACAGACGTTGCTGAAAGCTGGAGATCAACCTGATGTACAAACCATTCTGTTAACAGGAAAAAACAGACTAGTTTATATTGTTTGGGACTTTATATCTATCTGAGTTGTCATTAATGAACCACTTCCTGTCAAAGTGACCTACAAGAAAGTGAGCTCAGAGAGTGGGACACTTAACGAAGTCCCGAGCTTTGCACTCCGCCTTATATCTTCCATGTCATTTCAATGTGCGAGGCCGTAAAGTGATTACAATTCTCCATTCTGCTCCGCTCATAACCATTTTTCAGCTATATGGTCTATCGTCTGTCATTTAACCTTCACGTGTTCTCCTGTCTCTCCATAGTCTCTTTTACTGTGACTCTAAGACAGAGCGAGGCAGCAGCATGGATCACGGATACGCCTTAATATTAGTCTGTAATTGGTATTGATCGTTGAACCCTTTAAAATAGAATATCAATCAAGACATGTAGATTAGGGATGGGGCCGATCCAAATACAGATTTAAACTACAGGTATACATTGAATTTACATTTATAAATTCAATGCATAGTTTAAATCTGTATCCGTTGATCAAAACCAACAAGAATTACAACTCATAGTGCCACAAACAAAAACGAAACTAAAAAACGGGGAGTGGGCTGTGTTGATTTCCCATAATGCTTAGCGGTATATCAGTGTTCAATTAAAGTTTAAATCTGTATCCGTTGATCAAAGCCAACAAGAATTACAACTCATAGTGCCACAATCAAAAACGAAACTAAAAAACGGGGAGTGGGCTGTGTTGATTTCCCATAATGCTTAGTGGTATATTAGTGTTCAATTATAGTTTAAATCTGTATCCGTTGATCAAAGCCAACAAGAATTACAACTCATAGTGCCACAATCAAAAACAAAACGAAAAAACGGGGAGTGGACTGTGTTGATTTCCCATAATGCTTAGCAGTATTTTAGTATTCCGGGTTGCACCATGAGTCAGAAGGACGTCTGTGATATAGACCTGCCTCTTGTGTGCTATTAAAGTTTGGGTAATACTTGTTGTGAGGCGCAGAGTGTCTTCTTTGGGTTTAACTCACACAATGTTAAGACAGAATTCACAGAGTATAGTGTAATACACGTGCTCTTCATTCAAGAAATTCATTATTACAGCCTCCTATACCTGAACGATATCGGATCGGAAAAGTATCGGTATCCGTCGATACCCAGATTTAAGTATCGGATCGGAAGTAAGAAATGTGGATCGGTGCATCTGTAGATGTGGTCAGATTTGGGTTTTAATTTCAGGATAACAGCTGGTAGATTAAAAAATTGTTAACGTCAGGGGAAGCCTTGATTTTTTTGCATAAAAATAATAAAACAAAAACAATCTCCTATGTTAAACGTATTTCTGTGGAACTCTAGTTTTGTTCCATCACATTAGGAATAGAAACAAAACCTCAATTGTCTTGTAAAATACGCTTGATGTTCATTTATCTGTATTACTGGCTAATACTCAGAATTAGTTGGAAATTACTTTAAAACTTGTTATAATGTACATTCCTATTTGAATCATTTGATAATTTAATTCTCATGTTAGATGCATTAAAATCTTTGCCAATTTAAATGTAACCCTTAATTTTCCAATTTGTATTTAATCAGCAAACCCATCTATCCAGTCATTTTGTAAACCAGCTTAGCCTCATCTTGTCAGGAGGGATTGGACTCGGTTCCAGCTGGCTGGGCGCAAGAAGCAGGATGTTAGGAGTAAAAGTATAATTCCACTTCTTCCTCGTTTTGCTATAAAATGGTGATGCTGAACCTGATGTCCTGTGAAGCCACTCTAATAAAACTGAAGAAATGGGTTAAGGGGGGATGCCTATCAGAGGATCACCACTGAGATACACCTCCAGAACTCTTTATGAACAACCGGTTCAGCTTTGCTTTATAACTAAACTGTAAACTTTAAACATCAGGCTGAACCTGCTGCCTAAGAGGTGTTGGAAAGCGCTGCCAAATAAATTTAAAAAAGGCGTATTTTGTAGCGATGCGTACGTTGAGCCTAGAAACTCATCATCAATTACTGTACTCAGTTTTTCTTTAAATATTTGATGACTACAAAATAAATTAAATTACAATGGTAGACAGATGCTGGGCACTCTGAGTTGTTTCTTTCTTCTTTTGGAAGGGGCTAAGTTAAATTGAATTAAATTCAGTTCATTGGACGACTTTCTGTTGAAAAAGCCATCCTGTCTGGAACAGCAGAAAATAATTTGGTGTGTTACTACCAGGTGCCAATGTTCTAAAAAGGGGCAATTGTGATTGTGCTTTAATTCTAAATTTTGGCTTATCGCTAGTAGGGCTGTAGTGATACAATAATCTCACGATACGATGCGGTATACGATATTCTGCTCACGATACGATATCTATATTGCAATATTCAGCAAACGATACAATTCAATACACTTTTGCGATTTTCTGAATGATTTTAGAGGGACAGGGTGATTTTGATGACATTTTATGACTGTTATAGACTTGGATTTAATTAATTTAACTGAAAACTGATTAAAAGCACCAACTATCCTACGCTATCCTTCTTCTTTTTGAAGCCAAAGTGCGACCACACATCTGCTTTAAATCAAGAGGGTGCTGGAACGATATTCGCTGCCATTACACTGCCCGCACTTCTTCTGTGTAAATCAAGTATCTACTAGGCGGGTAACTTGGCATAAATGCTCTACAGCGACACTTGTGGCTGGATGACCTAATCACTCTCCCGGCGAAGCAAGCAGTGAGTGAGCAGGGTGACAGTTGGATGTTACGATACTTGCGGATGAATATCGATTTTTTTTTTTACTAGGAAAGAAAAAATCGATATATATATCGCAAAATGGATAATATTACACAGCCCTAATCGCTAGATGTTGAAGAGTCAAACGTCATTGCACATTCCTAGTGTCATTACTCAAGCAGCCAGGATAATAAACTAGAACCGACCCCATTACTTTTTCCTGAAGTGGGTTTGGTTTTGCATGTTTTCGTTTTGCCCACTACTGTTTTGAGTCTTGACTAATTTGCTTTCATAACAGCCTGTCTGTGACAGGATTGCATCCTGCCCTGGCTTTTGAACAAAGAGCACTGGAGATAGACACCAGCTCCTCAGCGACTCTGCACAGAAAACCCAGTAAAGAAAATGGATGGAATGGATAGATGGATGATCGTATACCCTGACCAGATCCCTCACAGCACAGATCATGGAATGTGTGTTTGATGAATGCTTCTGAAATGGGTTAAGGATGGAGATTAGCAGAACATATTAGGCGTGTTTCCATCAAGGTTTCTAGGTGCGCATTATGAAGCATCGCATCAGAAAAGCTAAATGGAAACGGCATAATTCGAGTTAACTTCCTCTAAGTCGCTCTAAAGTTTATACGCTCGCTTGAGGTAGTTTTTGGGGAGTCGATTCAGAGCTGAGTCGGCTAAACGACAGATGGAAACAGATTAGCCGACTCAGTTCTGCCGCAGCGAACATTCACGTCACGTGACTGATCAGCTGTTTCCGCTCCGGACAACATGTAACATCGCTAAAACTAGTTGGCATGACAGAATAAATACAACTTGCCCGATAGCAACACATACCTGAAATATTCTCTCCATTTTGCCGAGATGTCTGTTTTCAAACGCTACTTCCTGTTTACTGTGGAAGTGCGTAACGCTGACGTCTGACGTATGGCGCTGACGTGTGACGTAATGACGCTGACGTCTGACGTAGAGACGCTTTGCGTGGCATTGCAGATGCGCTTCAAGCCAGTTTAATGGAAACACTTCTGATCCTCATAATTTTAATTTACATTTTAGCGAAATTTTCTAAAATTCGCTCAAAAATCGAATTTAAATTGGATGGAAACATAGCTATTGTCATAGATGCGCTCATCCTTTCTCCCTGTCTATGGTATTCTATAACCGCAAAAGGTGGTTGTACCGAAACCTATTCTGGTCAAGGCAAATAATTCATTTGGCATCACAAGTGGTTGTACTAAATCACCTGAGAAACTGTTTTGTACTTCCAGAAGATTCCCATTCTTTCCTCTATCGCGCAAGCTGCGTCATAGAGTTGAGAGAGCTTGGCCTTGTATGGTGTTGCATCTAATCATGTCAGTGTGTGACCCTCCATGTGTAAATATGCATGTGCCTAAAGGGAAGTTTGGACTGTCCAACACTGGTGGGGACTCACTGTCACATGACCGGGCTTGTGACTGACCTTACGTAACGCTACAGGAATCCTGCTGTCAAACTGTCAGGAAAGTAGCAGCCACAGCGTTGATTGATCTATTTATTTTTGTGGATCAATAATATGTCACATCGTTATCAGAGAGCTCTGTAGCTACTACGGATTTTATCTGCAACAGCAGAACACTTGCATTTAATGTAACCCTCATGAATTATGGCACCAAAGATGAAAAATGATGCATGTATTCCGATCACAGCTGTATCCTGATTTCACCGTTTATGCTACATTTATTTGAGATACACGAGTAACTTCTGTGTTTGGTAGTTTAGATTGAAGGCTATGTTCATCCTGTAGTCCAAGAATCTTCCCAAAAACATCTTGCATGTGAGCCAGGTAACCAACAACTAACACCAGCCAGGGAGGTGTGGGAAAGTTTAGTTTAGTTTAAGTTTATTCATTTTACAAAATGTGATACAACAAATGACAAGCAAATGAAAAGAATAAAAAATATATAAGGTGTAAAATGAAAAGGTAGCAGATGAAGAAAATATCTTATTAAATCTGCTCCTATCTATCTAATACAAACTAATTGCTCTCTAATAACAAAATAAGTAAATAACTCGTTTAACCAACAATATATGGCTTACTCAGTTACATTCAATCATATTTGTTTAACAATTCAACTTTGACAATTTTCTTAAATACAGAAATTGATTTAGCTTCTTTAAATACTGGCATTAAATTATTCCACAATGTTACGCCTTGTATTACTGTAGTTCTTCCCTTCAAACTTGTTCTGAACTGTGGTTTAACAAACACATCTTTACCCTTAAGATTGTAACAGCTTGTTCTTTTCACAAAAAAACTTTGAATATTTGATGGTAGTATATTATTATGTGCTCTATACATAAGTAACAAAATGTTGTAATCGACCAAATCATAGAATTTTAGTAGCTTCATTTGAGAAAATAATATACCAGAAGGGTGACAATAATGATTTCTGGTTATAATTCTCACAATCTTTTTTTGCATAATAAAAATAGGCATTGTATTGCTTTTGCATGCTTTTCCCCATACACTTACACAATAAATCAAATGTGGCACAATCAATGAATTATATAACAGATACAAAGATTTATCATTTAGTAGATATCGAACCCTATAAAGTACTGCAATTGATTTAGATATTTTTGTTTTAACTAAATTTATATGTTGTTTCCATGATAAATTATCATCAATAATAACACCCAAGAATTTTACCTCATTGACTCTGCGTATTTCTGAATCATCGATAAAAAATGGAATGTCTATTGATTTATTTTTATTGCTAAATATCATGTAGTATGTTTTATCCAAATTTAATGATAATTTGTTGAGTCTAAACCAGTTTTGAATCTTTACAAACTCCTTCATTAATAAATCCATTACTTGTTCAATAGTGTCTCCAGAACAAAAAAAAGTTGTGTCGTCTGCGAACAAAACACATTTGATGACCCCAGACACTTTAACCAGATCGTTAATCGTTAATCGTTAAGTGATTTGCATGTGAGTTTAAGTTTCATAAATGAAGCAACTCGTTGCAGTTTTAAAACGTGTAACTCCCCGCTTTTCAGTCTGATTTGAAAAAGCCCAATGGATGAAAAGTGGAATGGTTTTAAAAACATACAGAGAAATAAAGTATAGCTGTCCCTTTTTTAGGCTTATCATGTCCTGGATGACTGAAAATCTAGAACAAGAAAAAAGTAATTAGCTCCACACCTAAAGGTTGAACTCTAGTGAGATGTTTACAGAGTCAAGGAAAGCTTCCAATGAACTATTCATAGACGGCTTGGAATATCTCAGTTTTATTTTTAGAAGTTATACAAGAGAGATTGCTTTAAAGACGGTTCCTTTTATGTATACGTGTTTAAAGATAGAATACAACAATCCAGTTTTGTACATTCACACGTCAGAGCAGCAGTTCAGAGCTTTTCCACATCCATTTGTCCGTTTGAGTCCATATAGCTTTCCCACGTGCAGGCCTGCTGCTATAAATAGGATGGGTTTAATGCGCATTTGTCCCGGAAGGCATTTTACTACTGAACGGGCCAGTAGGTTTTTAGTGTTGGTGAAAGTGCAGAGATTAACTGCAAAGCAAAATCACTACTCGTGATTTTTTTTTTCTTTTAATCACGTTTCACCAAAGCAATATTTACAATGCAATTCCCATTTGTAGGAGGTATTAGCAGCTATATTTGATGGGGTTTAAAAGGTAAAATATAATTATTTTAACTAAAGTATTTAAAAAAAAGTGTACACTTACTTTGAATCCAAATAGTAATTCCTTTCACCTACTTTAATTTATATACCTTCATCTCTGAGCCATTTGTGGGCTTTCAATGACTTCTGATTTGGACTTTTAAACCATTTTTTTCTGCAAATCGAGCCTCAGCTGCCACTGAATATTATTTTCAAGAGTCAAGAGTCAGTTTATTATTGCCATTGTCAATGAACAGGATTCACAGACTAGGAATTTGCTTCGGCATAAAGGTGCAAATAAAATACAAAAGATAAAAGAAAACATATGTACACACCAACCAATACAATGCAATACAATATTCAGAAAAAATGGGCAAATGGAGTAGTGCAGTTAAAATACAATGATAGAGTGACCAAAGCAGAGTTATACCGTTGTGGGATTATGAATGTTCAAGAGTCCAACGGCAGATGGGAAGAAACTGTTCTAATGGCGGGAGGTTCTGGTCCGAATAGACCGAAGCCTCCTGCCTGAGGGGAGTGGGTCAAAGAGTTCATATGCAGGGTGAGAAGAAAAAAAGATGTGATTATCATTATGATGTGCTTCTGCATTATTTATAAATATGTACTGTTTCAATTTAATACACATCTGTTTAATATACTTTTTTTTAATGTTTCACTTGCACCTTAATAAGTTAAGACCGAGAAGTTTTCATTTCTGAGAAGCTGCTGTGGAAAGCAACAGACAAAATGAAGAATTGATCTTTGTCATCCTTGTTTTGCTTTAGCAAGCACAGCATATAAAAAAAAAAGAAATAATATACTGCGATGCAAGAAAAGCTCTAGATATTCAAATTTCACACTTCAGACTTTCAGTCTGCAGTTTTATGTGCCTACATGCAAAAATTCAACCTGAGATACAGAAGGAACAAAACCCCCCTCTCTCTCTCTGTGTGTGAGACATACTTGCTGTTTTAAAAAGATAACAGTCAATACAACTTTCTAAAAATCATGCATAATATGTATTTGTATATACACTCATCCATAATTGTCATGTTCCAGTCGACCATTTTTCCCTCTTATATTCCTAATTTTCCAACACCTTGTGCTAACCTGGTGAATCCAGGAGATGTCTAGACTGCCATGTCATCGCTATGTTTTTCGTGATTGCTTGAACATTAAGGCTGCACCAAGGTTTGAACCATGAACTTCTCAACCGAAGCTGTGGGACAATGCCCCCTGCACTAAATCAATGTGCACCATGTTTTAAGTGTTCAGAAGATGCTGAACTGTAGTACAAAATCTATTTTGAAAAGTAGTCAAAGTAAGAAAGGAAGACCTCTCTCATAAGTCATTGCATTATAGCGCGATGAGGGTCAGTGATTAAGTACTGTCAAAAGAGCTCCTTGCAGAGCGCTTTTGCTGCTTTTGGTTCTCCCACCTCCTCCTCGTGGGCCGTGTGAGTCATGACGTGACGCTTTCAGTATGGAAAGCCTGCTGGGCCATTTTCTCGTGAAAATTACATGTTACATCGACACGTTAATGACGTGTAAACAACGCGTTGTTAACGCGTTGTTTACACGTCAATTACGCGTCAAATTCGCCTCGAAAAATGACGCGTAAACGACGTGTAAACAACGCGTCAAAGACGCGTTAATTACGTGTCATTGACGCGTCTAAATTTCACACGCATTTGACGCGTTATCAACGTGTCAACAACGTGTAAAGTACGCGTTGTTTGCGCCTTCTTTTATTGGCGCAAATTCTTTTGTTTATGTCCCTCTTGGGTAACTTCACTTCCTGACTTCACTATTTTCGCGTCTCTTCTCATTGGCTGTCGGGTCCAGGGCTAAACCACTTCAGCAAAACAGAGGGGTGATTCCAAGGTCCAGGGCTAAAGCACATTAACAGAGATGTAAACACAAGACGGAGAAACTACATTTCTGCTTATATTTTATCACAAGGTTTCTTTTACTGTTTAATGAGGTTATTAATAAATCTAATAAGTGTTTAATTAACCTGTTTCTGTTTCCTATTTCTGACCAACGGCTTATATGTAAAGTAATACAAGTGTAAAATGTGTTTATACTAATGTGAAAAAATGTAACGTCACAGTTAGATATGTAAAGTAATAATATACATATACATACATACATATATATAAATATATATATATAAACATATAAATAGTCACATCATAATTTACACCTTATGTTTGCGTGTAAATACAATAGCCATGTCCGTGCATTTTTCCACTTTACTTTTAGTTTAAAAATTATAAAAACTAAAGAGCCTACAGTATTTTTAGTCTTTTTACAGTTTAAATAAATGTATACAAAACAAAAAACTAGTGTCACAAATAATCGCCTCCTATTTCTGACCAACGGCTTATATGTAAAGTAATAAAGATAATTCAAAGAATCTTCAAAATGTTTTTATTCAACAGTTAAATGTAACGTCACATAGTTATATATGCAAAGTAATAAATAATAACATATACATATATAAATATATATATATATAAATATATATATATATTTATAAACATATAGTCAAACTGTAAAACACTTAAACATATAATAATAGACATAAGCCTAAAATAGTAAAACTGTAACACTGTCCTGAGTTTTTGCATAGTGGTATAAGAGTATGAAGATTTACACCAACTCTAAAACTAAAAACTAAAACACTAAACATTTAATGAACATAATACTGTCTTGAGTTCTTGCATACTAGTATAAAAAAGTATAACTATAAAATAGACTAAAAGTTCTAGAATTGACATTTGCAAAGTGGCAAAGCAGCATATCCATCCTTTTAACACTCCCAGCACAATGGGCCTCATGCACAAACCGTTCGTACGCACAGATATGTGCTTATCCTGTGCGTACGAGTGATTAAGGATCATTTGTGGCATCCAACAATGTTTTCGTATCCTAAGATTTTTTTCAGATACGAACAAAATGTACGTGTGGTCTGGACCTGTCGTATATTTTACGAGCAGTCGGTCCGCCGTTATCCAGATGGATTTCCATCACTAATCACTTATATTTCGTTATTTAGAAAATATTCTGAGTTTAAAAAGAATTAAATGCAACGACACAAATTTGTTAAATTAAAAGAAAGCGGCTTCAAACCCCCCCCCCCGCGCCCCACTCGACCACCGTGCGCCCCCGCGCGTGGTGTGGCACACGCCCCCCCACCCCGTGCCAACAGTGGGCACGGGGTCCCCCCGCGCCAGTGTCGGCATGCCCCCCCACGCCGCGCGACTGTCGAGCAGACACACACACACGCACACACACACACACACACCCAGCACCGCAGAGAGAGGGGAGAACAAAGCGAAGCCGGCTTATTCATTCGTTTCATGTCATTTTTTATTTAAGCTGCCTGTTGACTGCGGGCGCACTGTCATCTGTGTTCTGAGTGTGGATCATCGCGCGTCTTGCAGTAAGTCTGCTCCATCTCGCAGACTGTCCACCTGTCGTGCTGCGGCGAGACGTTTGTTTGAAGCCATTTTCAGATCAAACCATTTATTCTTGATTTCTGATACTGTACGACCCACGGGACACACAGCATGCACTACAATATTAATATGAAGTTAACTGTAGTTTAGAGACATTTTAAAATGCTTCTGTTGAAAAACACATCCGACACTTGCGGGGGGTGGGGGGGTAGCGGTGCGCTACAGCTCTTCTGAATAAGTGAAACTATAATGTAACACAGTACACTGAAATTAGAGATATTTGACCATCCGACACTTGCGGGGGGGGGCAGCGGTGCGCCACAGCTCTTCTGAATAAGTGAAACTACACAGTTGTTTACAAACTTTACACTAACATTAAAGATATTTGACCATCCGACACCTGCAGGGGGGGGGGTAGCCACAGCGCGACTGAGAGCAGATCTCCGAACGCGTGAAGTTCCTCATTTTACTTCATGTGTTTGAATGAATGGACACTTCCTGCTGTCAGAAGGCAGGAAGCGTGGCCTTATATGGTGTTTTGAGGGGTGGAAATTATGTAAATTACATTCACGCGAGCACGCGCAGGTGAGTAGAACAGGTGGAATTCATCACCTTTCAGCAGCCCGTTTACACGCTTTTCCTGTGGATAGAAGAGTTTGTTGGTTCTGACGTGGCATGTTCGTACGAACGCTTCGTACGAACAAAAGTAGGAGGAATTTAGGATTAGAATAAGAACATTTTCGTGCATGAGGGCCATTCTCTTTTCAACACGCCATTGGTTGGTTCCAGGTGTTGCATGTTCTGGCTCAAAGAGTTTCTTCAGGTCTTCTGCCATCAGTGGTCTTGGCAAGGAAGTGAATACATACTTCCCTGAAAACACTGGCGTGTCTTCGAACAAGGTCAAGGAGACCAAAGGTGTTCAGTCCATCAGCAAATCTATAAAAATAAGTACATAGCAGGAAAAACAATGTAAGGAAACGCATAATATCTGCATTTGTTAGGCTGATTGGTGACTCTAAATTGACCTTAGGTGTGAGTGTGAGAGTGGATGGTTGTTTGGTGTGAGTGAGACAGGTCCCTCTTGTAAATGAGTCCCCGTGACTCAACGAGGCTAGCCTGTATAAATAAAGGTTGAATGAATGAATGAATGAATTTGTGCCAAGCTCTCACATTGATGGAGTGCCCTCCATATCATGTGACCAGATCCTTCAGCAACAGTTCTAATGAGAACATAATTACGTATTGTGCTTAAAGATGGCTGAAATATGTCTGGGTTTTGTTCACAAATGAGGGAAGAATTGAGCGGGAGATCAACAGGCGGCTTGTTGCTGCATCTGCAGTGATGCGGGTCCTGCACCGGTCTGCTGTGGTGAAGCCAGAGGCGAAGCTCTCGATTTACCAGTCTACTACGCCTGTCGCGATAGTCAATAAATCAATAAAAAAAAAATTATGACCATAATTTTCATTTACCGATTTTACCCTAAACCTAGCCTAAACGTTACTCAGGATGTGAGCTGGGCTTATTTTTTAGGATTTGACACAGATCCAGTGAGAGAAAGAGGATTATTCAACAAATTTTTTAACAGATGGATTATTATTAATGACATGAAACCACAACTTTGTAGATAGTATGAAAATATTTAACTGCCACAGAATCATTAAAAAAGTAGATTTTAAATGATTTTGACCATTAAAATGTTTGTTATAACAAATCAAAGATCTCATGTTGTCAGGCCACAGTGACCACTAGATGTCACTGTTGGACCAATGAACAAGGAGAATTTAGTAGTCATTTACAGCACCTTTTTCAGTTTCTCCACCAAAGATGAATCAGTGCCACAGCAACCATGACTCCAAAGGTTCGGTAACGCTTCTTCTCGACAGCTGAACACACAAAATACAAATCGTCACTTTTCTTTTAACACGTACAACCAAGAGATAAATTAAATAAACTTGTCAGTGTGTGTAATGATGCATGTACAAACCATGGCTGTCCAAGTTCAGGTCTTTGTGTTCCTTTCCATAAAATAAAGAACTGTCTTTCAGAGCTAACAAAAGTAGCCTAAAAAACTCTCTGGAGGGCCCACCTTCATCCACGGATCCTCAGCTTGGTCACAATTATCTAAAAAGATGATGCTCATTTTGGCCTCAGGTCTGAATGTTCTTCTGGCGAATGCTCTCACAGCACCATCCAATATGTTGTCTCTGCAAACATTTATCATGTTGGAGGGATGCTCTTCTGGTTGCAGTTGGCTGGTGAGGGCACGCATGAGTGTTTCCAGATCTGGCCTAATTATATGTAGGAGTACAGATAAAGTTTGATTAATTCAGTGTCTAATTATTAGATTAGAATGTAATGTTCTAATCTAATTCTAATTAGATTGCAAGTAAAAAAAAAAAGATCAGCTATGAAACACTTAATCCACGCTGAACAGAAAGATGGAAAACTATAACTTAAACACAGTGTACCATGTTAAGCTAAAAATGTACTCAAACTATAACGCTACAGTATGTTCATTTGATCAGTTCAACAGTCACAGAAATTAAATTCATGTTATTTATTTGTAGTGACTAATGGTGCATTCAGACCAAACAGCGTTTCAACGGCAGGAGCGTCCAGCTTACATGCAAAGTCACTGGAAAGCGTTTTCCGTGCACGTGAACCGGCTTCAGCCTCCAAACCACGCATTCACCATGCTGAAGATTTCGCCGTTCAACTTTCAAACGCCGCTCAACTCTACCTGATTGGTTGGTGTGTCAACCAATCAGGGAGAGTCGGGGGGAGAAGAGAGGGGGTCAGGGGGAGAGTCCCTATGTGACGCGGAAACCAGTGACGCGGAAATGATTGCGCAACTATGTGACGTATTGTTTGTGGGACACAGAAAAAACCCGCGGAGTCATGGACTATGGAAGAGAAACTCATTGTAGCTGTGTGTTCGCGACAATTCCTTCACGACCAGTCAAGTCTGCTCCACAGAGACAGAAATAAAAAGCTCCTCGCCTGGCGGAGTGCAGTGAGGACTCGGTATACCGGTAAGCTCCTCCCACACACCCCGCAGCAGTTTCGCGTTCTGGCGTTCTGGTCCAAGTAGGTCTGGACACCAAGTGCGTCCACTTGCGTGCGTGACGAGCTTTTTGGAAGTTGAAACGCTGTTCGGTCTGAATGTACCATAACATTTTTTGTGAGCAGGGGCACCCTCAGCTTTTTGTGACAAACCCTTCAATCTTTTGAGAGATTTTTCGAATTATTCCACCAAATAACATTCATCAGGGGCTGTAATGTCTACATCTTGATGTAATCATAAGAAGCTGATTATTTTACATACTGGATTTAAATCGGGGGAGTGGGGCGTGTCCAACTGTGTTTCTGCGGACCGGCAGCAGTCATTTTGTATTGTTGATTTTTATAAGGGAAACCAGAATGTGATGTTTGCTAAATGCTAACATTAAACATTTACTAAAGTGATTTGAAAAATACTGGCTAATATCGCTAATAACTATTTTTTTATACACTCCTCTGTTGGGTTTGTTTTCTGACGTGTTTATTTTGTAGCATCTTCTCCAATTGACGACCAAAGTACACTAACACAATATTTAAATGTATGTTTACAATTAATCGAAAGGAAGAAATTTTAACGAAATAAACAATTATTCAACAATTAAGCGCAAGTTGATTAATAGTTTGCATCCCTAATTGTTCACCTTATAATCATATCTCTGACACTTACTCATTGTCACTGATGGATTCATCCTAGTGACCTGGCTGGTGACTGGCTGTAGGGTTCAGGTCACATGTTCCTCGTTGAGAACCTGGTTGTCCTAAGAAGACAATGAACAATCTTGTAAAGATTACAATGTTTTTCCCTCTTTAAATGTCAACAGTGTAAATTATACATACATATGTATACAATCTAAAACATGCTCTTTTAACTTTGTTGCAAATTTCATAAATTTCTAAAATATAAATTAAACTAGCACATTTGTAGTACTAATAGTAGTAGTAGTACATCAATTTTGATTCTTTACCTAAGTCAACTGTGCATGGATAGCATTCCCGTTTATTTTAACATGAAAACTAATTCACAACTGCGGCTGCCACGATTAGTAGACAAAAAATCGACTGTTGACATAGTCGACGATTAATTTTAATAATCGTTTCATTGTTTTTCTTTTTATTTTTTATTTATTGTTGTTCATTACTTTTTCTCTTAAAATTGCTTTCAATGCTTCCACTGCCACATCTGGCTTTCTGTCCTTGACATGATACGTGCTGTTGTGGTAACCAGGTTAAAATCACTCTAACTTTTAGCTAATTAACATATATGGCACATAGTGGCTGCAACTTAACCAAGTCGTTACCTTGTGCTCTTCAAGCTGATTACCTCCCTGAATTCCAAGATTTTCCTGTCAGGAGTACAAGACCACATAAGCAACAACATATTTAAAAATATATACAGAGTCCTTTTTGCAGTAGGTGATATCACCTTTTTCTTAAAACTTTTATACACATCACCATTGTCATGGTTAGTTAATGAGAAACTCCAGGCCGCAAGCAAGTTCAAGATTACAAACAACGAACACCTGGGAGAAACACAAGGGGAAGCAGGTGTGTGTAGGCAGGGCAGCTGAGCAGAGAACACAGGGAAAACACTACAACACTGTGTAAACTAAGGCATAAAAAATACGGACTATGACAACCATTACTATTGAAAGGATACAAAATTTTTTACAACATTAGACTTCATTTCATAAACATTTGTTTAAAAATGTAAAATAAAGACTGTAAAAACACAGTAGGCTGTTTACTTTTTATAATTGTAAAACGAAAACTTTTAAAAATGTATACCAAAGATGTGAAACATTTTATATTTATATTTAATGATGAGGACTGTATATGTTGGTGAGTTAGTGTTGTTGTGATAATTTTAAGCATGTATTGGTTAATGTGAGAGGATGGAGAGTTACCTCTGCATGTGTATGGTTAATTTTGGAGGCTCTAAGGTTTTTATAATTGTTTCATTCTGAATTTTAACTTTTAGGTAATTTTAGGTTTTGTATGTTCTTTTGTTTTGTTAAATTTGATAGCATGTATTTGCACGTTGCATTGATTGATTTCATGAATTTCTTGACAGACATGCTTATGTATTTTTGGTGTATATGGATGCATAAACTGTACGTATTTTATTTGTGTATAACAGCCCAACCTGGGACAGGAGTTGCAAATTAGCTATCGCTATACTCTTTGTGCAATGTAACTTGATTTTTTCTACGTTTCTAAATGCATTGTCCCTGTTAAGTAAAGATAAAGATATGACACAGACGGAGACATGTAATTAACTCAATCTTAAAACTGTCATCTGAACAATCCTAGCTTCACCCTACACAAACTGAGGTTTTTCAGCTTTCTTCATGGACCTGAACGACTTCACAGCTGTCTCCTGATTTTTGCATGAAACTGAGAAGAGCAGCATGTTTGTAGAAGGATCACAAAATATGAGCCGTTTTGTTTAAGTGTGGAAAATCTGTTTCTATAACGTGAGTACACAAAAAAAAGATCGCGTTGCTAATAGG
>JBBPBX010034218.1:0-32765 GCA_038048925.1 Garcialebias charrua
CCACGCCCGAGTTTTTGCCTCAGCAACCACCCGAGCCGCATGCCGCTTGGACTGCCGGTACCTATCTGCTGCTTCCGGGGTCCCACAGGCCAAAAAGGCCCAATAGGACTCCTTCTTCAGCTTGACAGCATCCCTCACCGCCGGTGTCCACCACCGGGTTCGAGGGTTGCCACCACGACAGGCACCAACAACCTTGCGGCCACAACTCCGATAAGCTGCCTCGACAATAGAGGCGCGAAACATGGCCCACTCGGGCTCAATGTCCCCCGCCTCCCTCGGAACGTGTTCAAAGCTCTCCCGGAGGTGGGAGTTAAAGCTCCGTCTTACGGGAGACTCTGCCAGACGTTCCCAGCAGACCCTCACAATGTGTAAGTGTAAGTGTAATTATATGGCTTTAATTTACAAACTGTTGCCCTGGATGAAACATAATTTATTATTCGTGTTTTGAGAGACGGACTCACCTCGGTTAGCATTCGTTTTATTTCCATTTATAATGTTATAAATAGCTCAGAAACCACTGGGTGGATATTTTTTCTGCTCACAGAGCGTAATTATATGGCTTTAATTTACAAACTGTTGCCCTGGATGAAACATTTGAGATAAAATTCGATTTTTTATTCGTTTTTTAGAGACGGAATCGTCTCGTGTTAGCTTCAGTTTTATTTCCGTGTATATTTTAGCAAATAGCTAATAAACCACTAACCCTTGTGCTATAATGTCAAGTAGGGCTGGACGATATGGCCAAAATTTTTATCACGATATAGTTCTTAATTTCGGTCGATAACGATATAATTCGATATCGATATAAACAATATAAAAGCCTAAAAAAAAACTATAAACTATACAAATAAATTAATGTTCTCCTTGTATTTGTATTTAGCCTCCAAAAAGATGGAAATCACCATCAAATAAACATAAACTTCTCAACCCAATAATTCTCAGTCGGGTCATCTGGACAGTTTATTTTTTATAGAAACGTTTCACCCTCCATCCAATTTCTATAAAAAGAAACTGTCCAGATGACCCGACTGAAAATTATTGGATTTGGTACGTGGATTATTGAGCATGAACTTTCTTGCCATAAAATTCTCAACTGTGTCAATATTAATAGTTTTAACTTTAAACATCTTTAAAATTTACTAGGGATGCACCGATAAATCGGCCGGCCGATCGATCGGCTCCGATTTCCTTAATTTGGGGAGATCGGTGATCGGCCGATCTTTAAATGAGAAGCCGATTTTATCTACCGATTTTATCTGCCTCAGCAAAGGTTGGAAAATCCTGAAAATTTAGGGTGCATTTTGACCTTTTAACACCTGAAAATTGGTATCGGCCAAAATCGGAATCGGCAGGTCAGACTTTCTAAAAATCGGTAATCGGTGATCGGCCAGAAAATTGAAATCGGTGCACCCCTAAAATTTACAGCATTGAAATTCATAGTTAATTAAATAAAAATTTTGGGTGTTGTTATTTATAAGAAGCTGACATAGAAATCTCATGGAAATTACTTAAGAATAAAAATAACAAAATCAATTGCATTACTGTACAGTATAAAGTAAAATCTGTTGTATTGAAGTTTGGGGAAAAGCATGTAAAACTATTACAAACCCTGTTTTTTTTTGTTTTGTTTTTAAAGAGCTATAAGAATTATTAGTAGGAAGTGCTATGGTCACCCAACAAATATTTCATCAGTTTAAATTATTAAAATTTTATGATTTGGTTGAACATAGTATTTTACAAGTCATGTATAAAACTGAAAAAAAAATTACCCCCCAAATATTCAATTAAAATTTGTTTAAAGTTATTAAACCCTGAAGGGAATGTAAATTAGGGGTGCACCAATTTCAATTTTCTGGCCGATCACCAATTACCGATTTTTAGAAAGTCTGATCTGCCGATTCCGATTTTGGCCGATACCGATTTTCAGGTGTTAAAAGGTCAAAATGCACCCTAAATTTTCACGATTTTCCAACCTTTGTTGAGGCAGATAAAATCGGTAGATAAAATCGGCTTCTCATTTAAAGATCGGCCGATCACCGATCTCCCCAAATTAAGGAAATCGGAGCCGATCGATCGGCCGGCCGATTTATCGGTGCATCCCTAATGTAAATGTTTGTAAAACCTCCATTTAGGACTAGTTTGAAGGAGCTGAGTTGTAAATCAGGAAACAGGATTGTGGAGTTGACTTGATATCACCATAAACATTTCTAAAACTATTTATATGTTTTAAAATATGATTAAATCAAAGTTGTTGGGAAGGTGTGGTGCAGGTGAAGTGAAGGTTGTTGTTTGTTTGTAGTTATTTTGTATTTTTTAAACAAGGGGCAGATATTAAAACACTATTTTCGTCTTTCTGCACATTTTCATTCAGTGTTTTTTTTTCTTCTGATGAATTTGTTTTATTTTGAATTTAAAAAACATGCAGCGCTGCTGGGGCTGTTTGTTTACGTCGTAGTTTCAGGGAAACGTTGGCTCAAACTTTATTGTTCTTCATCTTCTGACTCTCATCATATTCTATCGAGTGGAAACTCTTCAGATTAAACAAGTTAGAATAGATGTTCCCACCGCTAGTTAGAACGACTTTGTCACGTTTTGCAAAATAAAGAAACAAAGTAAGACTCGCTGCAGATGAGACCTGCAGTTTAACAAAACCGAACTACGTCCACACTAGGGCTGGGCGATATGGAAAAAATCATATATCACGATATGGACTTTTTTATATCACGATAACGATATATATCACGATATATACAACACGATGTGTGTGTGTGTGTACAGGAAAAATTTGGACCAAAGTTTTTTTATTTTATTATTTTACTACAGATAGTTACAATTATAAGAATGTGAACAAAAAGAACAAGGAAATTTGGACCAAAGTAGAAACTAGATCTACCTAAGATCTACCTTAATTCAAGGAGTACGATTATGGAATGACTTAATGCCAAATGACAAATGTTAAGGAAGCCAAATCATTCCTTGTATTTAAGAAACTGGTAAAAAATGAATTGCTAAAAAAAATAAATGAATCTAATTTAATGTGTGATATATGTGAATTGAAAATTGACTGAGTTATTTACTTATTTTGTTATTATAGAAAATATTGTTTGAACTGTTATTAGATGAATAAGGAGCAGATTTAATAAGATTTATTCTTCATCTGCTACCTTTCATTTTATTTTTTTTCTATTATGAATACGTTAATTGTTGTATTTCATATTATAAAATGAATAAACTAACAAACAAACAAACAACTCCTTTTCTACTTTGGTCCAAATTTTTCCTGCAGGTGGCGGTAAAACAACAGCTGCTAATGAAACTCACGAAGAAGAAATCCGCTCTGAAGTTTGAGTAAACAAAGCAAGAAACAGAAAAGAGAAAACGTTGCGTTTGATTGCGGTTCTGTTGTGTCTCTGGTCTGTTTTGTATTGGTTAACTGGACCCGAGTTCGGACTCGGTTGGACTCTGGGTTCGTGTCCTCTGGACCCATTTTGTCTCCGAGTTTCAGCGGAGCGAAATAATGGAAGCTAACAAGGTGAGCTTCCCCCTCTTTTTGGTAAAAGTTATTCTTCTTGGGCTGCCTGTGCAGCTGTTTTCTCCTTGTTGAGACACCGGCTTCATGCGCCTGCGGCTCTGTTGCTCTCGAGTTTAACAACGTAAAGCATGTGTCGCAAACCCGCGCGTGCGTCAAACATAAAGCAGCGCCGTCATCTCGCAAAACCACATATGAAGCTTCTTTGCGACAGTTATTTTTTTATTCTTATTTATCACGATAGAGACGATAGAAGGAAAGTAGCACGATAGACACGTTTCTATCGTCCCCACGATATATATCGTCATATCGCACAGCCCTAGTCCACACCTACGAATTAGTCTTTCCTCTCATCATGATGTCGTCAGCTTTCTCTTCGCTTGTGAAACTTTGTTCAGTCACATTCTGACGGTCATGAGCACTCGTTTGACTCGTTTTGAAGCGAAAACTTAACGCGCTTTGGAGACTAGCTTAGCTTTTAGCCTGCTACCGCTAACGCCTGCTGCTGGACTGAGCGCTGCGTAACAACGACGTCACCACGCACGTTTTGTGTCACAGCTTTTTCTGTCCGGGCGGGTTGTTGAAGCAGCCGCTCCAACCCGAACAGAAACAGAAAAACGTCAGTGAAACGTTGTAAAATCCTATCGAAATATCGAAAATATGCTTAAACTTCATATCATCGTTATTGAATAAAAGTATATCGCGATATTTATCGTTATTGAATTATCGTCCAGCACTAGAGTATAATTTTTAGCAAACAAATAATTGTTTTTACCGTGTTCTTAAAAGCCTTGCTGTGCGCTCCTGTGGCAGACATTTGCAACAGAGCTAAACACTCTGTCCATATTTCCGGGTTGTCTCAGCGGTGACGCGTCACGTCAGCGGTGACACGTTACGTCGGCGGTGACATAGGTGCGACCTATATTCCGGTGCAAGCTATTTATGGATTTTTCCAATTTTTTGGCAATAATTGGACAATGTGACCTATATTCCGGTGCAATCTATATTCCGGAAAATACGGTAGTGCTTTTCCATCTTATCTAGACACTCAAAGTGCTTTACACTACAATCTGTGCCTCATGTACCCATTCATACAGCACTCTACTCTACAAAGCTAATTGACCAAATCATTCTAAAGAAATCTGTGCTTGAGATCACATTAATTCACTGATGGGACACACATCAGAGGCAATGAGGGGTTCAGTGTCTTGCACAGAGAAACTTCGACATGTGACTGCTGCTGGATTTGAACCCCCAACTCTTGCATCGGCGGACAACTGCTCTAACCACTCAAGTCACAGCCGCACAAAGCTCAGCAAAGTTACAAACATTTCAAGGAGTACAAAGTATGTAGAAAGCTAGTTGAACAACCTGTTCATTTCTTTATAAGTCAA
This sequence comes from Garcialebias charrua, assembly GCA_038048925.1. Taxonomy (NCBI): domain Eukaryota; kingdom Metazoa; phylum Chordata; class Actinopteri; order Cyprinodontiformes; family Rivulidae; genus Garcialebias; species Garcialebias charrua. Next base: position 4,924 of record JBBPBX010034218.1, read on the forward strand.
CAAATTATGTGTCATGTTTTCTTTCATTAGCATTCATTCACAAATAACACATAAATTAAAAAAATCAACCGGAAACAATATCATCAACCTTAGATTTCAATATTCCATGAGTACCATTCAGTTTTCTTTGTAAAGTTGATTAATAGATAAAAGTTTATAGTTTATGAAGTCATCATCCAGATTATTCTTTAATTTTACTCCGTGTACGTTGATTCACATTTGCTTTAGTGTAGTTCGTGATCTGCTTCACTGATGTCAACACAAAAATTTCTGTAAAATATCTGGCTACATTTTTCTTTTTTAGCTTTGTATATAAGGTTTTAATTTAAAGTTTTAATATATATTTAAATTCCAATGAGCAACCCATGCTGGCAAAATGAGTTACAGTAAAGGATTGTATACATTATTTGCAAAATCTCCCTCGCAAAAACTTTAAAACGATAGTTTGTTGAAATTGGACGATTTCAAGGTTCAAGGCGAGTATCGTCATTCGCATCACATGTGGTACATGAGGCTAGGGCTATGCGATATGATATATATCGTGGGGACGATAGAAACGTGTCTATCGTGCTACTTTCCTTCTATCGTCTTTATCGTGATAAATAAGAATAAAAAAATAACTGTCGCAAAGAAGCTTCATATGGGGTTTTGCGAGATGACGGCGCTGCTTTATGTTTGACGCACGCGCGGGTTTGCGACACATGCTTTACGTTGTTAAACTCGAGAGCAACAGAGCCGCAGGCGCATGAAGCCGGTGTCTCAACAAGGAGAAAACAGCTGCACAGGCAGCCCAAGAAGAATAACTTTTACCAAAAAGAGGGGGAAGCTCACCTTGTTAGCTTCCATTATTTCGCTCCGCTGAAACTCGGAGACAAAATGGGTCCAGAGGACACGAACCCAGAGTCCAACCGAGTCCGAACTCGGGTCCAGTTAACCAATACAAAACAGACCAGAGACACAACAGAACCGCAATCAAACGCAACGTTTTCTCTTTTCTGTTTCTTGCTTTGTTTACTCAAACTTCAGAGCGGATTTCTTCTTCGTGAGTTTCATTAGCAGCTGTTGTTTTACCGCCACCTGCAGGAAAAATTTGGACCAAAGTAGAAAAGGAGTTGTTTGTTTGTTTGTTTATTCATTTTATAATATGAAATACAACAATTAACGTATTCATAATAGAAAAAAAAAAAAATAAAATGAAAGGTAGCAGATGAAGAATAAATCTTATTAAATCTGCTCCTTATTCATCTAATAACAGTTCAAACAATATTTTCTATAATAACAAAATAAGTAAATAACTCAGTCAATTTTCAATTCACATATATCACACATTAAATTAGATTCATTTATTTTTTTTTAGCAATTCATTTTTTACCAGTTTCTTAAATACAAGGAATGATTTGGCTTCCTTAACATTTGTCATTTGGCATTAAGTCATTCCATAATCGTACTCCTTGAATTAAGGTAGATCTTAGGTAGATCTAGTTTCTACTTTGGTCCAAATTTCCTTGTTCTTTTTGTTCACATTCTTATAATTGTAACTATCTGTAGTAAAATAATAAAATAAAAAAACTTTGGTCCAAATTTTTCCTGTACACACACACACACACACATCGTGTTGTATATATCGTGATATATATCGTTATCGTGATATAAAAAAGTCCATATCGTGATATATGATTTTTTCCATATCGCCCAGCCCTACATGAGGCAGAACGAAATTGTGTACTCAACGTCCCAAAAATAGCAAAAATATAAATTATTAAAAATATATATCACATGAATTCATCCCCTCCCTCATTTTGTCTGGATGTCACATTTTATTCTCGCCCTACAGCACTACCAGTATATATTTATAAGGCTTAGCTTCATAATGACGACAACATAGGAAGGGATTTCCTGTAACTTTAACAGCAGCAGAAACAGTCATTTCTCTGGAAACTGAAAGAATTATTTCCTGTAAATATTTTTTGATAAATTCTATAGTTAGTGTTGGCTTGGGTTTCCTTAGTTATGCTGCTTATGGAGCTTTTGCACTGCTCCTACTCAGCCCCCGACTCTACTCAGGCTTCCACGGAAAAATCGCTATTCCACATCACTTTTAGCTGATTCGGGATCTTGTTTTGTCCTTGCTTCTCTGGTGGGACCATGCGAGCTGAGCCGGGACAGAAACGTGAATGCAGGACACTGATCGGTCAGGGGGAGGAGACACTGGATCTCAGAAACTTTTCACCGATCCACCATTTGCAATTTCTCGGAATGCGGAGCAGCGGCTGGATCTATTTTTAAGATTTTAAAAACAATAATGAGAACGCCGTCAAGGCGTATTTTTGTGTTTGGTGACCGACGACAAAATCGAGCGAGCGGAGTCACGGCGGAGAATCATACGAGCTGCCAAACTGTTGAAGCACACGAGGCCGGGGCTCGGGGTCTGTCCTCACGTGCTCAAAGCCCGGATGCCGAGCCCAGGCAGAAGGAGGACCGGGAGTCTGGGACAGAGGGTGGATTTTTTTTTTTTTTACATTTTATGTATAAAATTATTATTATTTTTAATCAGTGAAGAATAAAAATAAACTTGATCATGAAATCCTGTTTTCACTTTGACTTACCCTGTAGTTAAATCTGTTAGTTAAAGAGAAACATTCAGCTACAGTACCTGAATGGGACCCTGAACCTCCTGATGCGAGTTGATTGATCAAAGGTTGAGCCTTGGAAAGCTCCACAGCCAATGGACGGCCTTTAAACATGGTCCCATTGAGCGCATCAATTGCTGCCAAGGCTTCCTCCTTCCTCTCCATATGCACAAATGCATAACCAACATTTGAGCATAATCTGGCTATAAAAGCACAAGAAATTTATGGTTATTGGCTGTTGGGATCTAACAGATGCAAAAATATCCGTCTTATATACTGATGGTGATTTGTGTCTTACCTTTGACCTTATCACAGTCTAAAACTCTTCCAAAGGTTGAGAACAACCCATGCAAGTCATCTGCAGAACATGTTGCACTAATGTTCCCAACAAACACTTTTATGGAGTTGGGTGGGCGTGCACGAGACTCTTCAACAACTAAGGGTCTGCCTCTGTACTCTTTGCCATCGAGATGCCGTATGGCCCTGTGGGAGTCAAAAAGAGATCTTTTTTTTTAACATCATAAATGAAAAACAAACAGCACAAATACAAGAAACTGAAATGTTTTAGTCATTAATAAAACATGCCTTTTATTATTTAAATATTGTTGTGTTGCATAATGCAGTTTCTACTTTACTTCATATGACACATCACAGAGGTTATCTCGGTTTGCACCTACATGTGGTTTGTATGGTTCCGTTTGAACCAAATTTTTTTTTTTGGTGTTTACAAAAAACATTGTTGCTTGAATTGTTTTTTTAATCCAAGTAAAATAATCCCCTCTTTTGTTTAGAAGACTGGTAATTTCTATTTATTGGACATGAAAGCCTAGAAGAACAGAAAGATTTAATTTCTTGTACACAGCAAAAGACGTTGACTAATGTAGTTGTGATCATTTTGCTTTGATACGAACTTCTGAGCCTGCACGAAGTCACAACAGCAACGTAAGCTGTTGCATGTTCCTTTGAAGGTGCATGTGAGTCGGGTCAGTCTACACATGAACAAGTCCTGGCAGTTACTAAAACAATGAAATTGTACCAGAGAAAGACTAACGTTACTTCATAACATGGAAATTTGCTTGGTTTGTAAGGACTAAAAGATCAAAAGAATGAGTACTTTCATATTTATTATATTATAAAAACTAAAATAGCCCAACAAACAAGTTTTAGCAACCAGAAAAGTCATGGGGCGGATAAAAAGGAACTGATGAAGCCTGATGAAACTAGTGCTGGACGATAATTCAATAACGATAAATATCGCGATATACTTTTTTTCGATAACGATGATATGAAGTTTAAGCATATTTTCGATATTTCGATAGGATTTTACAACGTTTCAAGACGTTTTTCTGTTTCTGTTCGGGTTGAAGCGGCTGCTTCAACAACCCGCCCGGACAGAAAAAGCTGTGACACAAAACGTGCGTGGTGACGTCGTTGTTACGCAGCGCTCAGTCCAGCAGCAGGCGTTAGCGGTAGCAGGCTAAAAGCTAAGCTAGTCTCCAAAGCGCGTTAAGTTTTCGCTTCAAAACGAGTCAAACGAGTGCTCATGACCGTCAGAATGTGACTGAACAAAGTTTCACAAGCGAAGAGAAAGCAGACGACATCACTGATGAGAGGAAAGACTAATTCGTCGGTGTGGACGTAGTTCGGTTTTGTTAAACTGCAGGTCTCATCTGCAGCGAGTCCTACTCTGTTTCTTTATTTTGCAAAACGTGACAAAGTCGTTCTAACTAGCGGTGGGAACATCTATTCTAACTTGTTTAATCTGAAGAGTTTTCACTCGATAGAATATGATGAGAGTCAGAAGATGAAGAACAATAAAGTTTGAACCAACATGTCCCTGAAACTACGACGTAAACAAACAGCCCCAGCAGCGCTGCATGTTTTTGTATTCAAAATAAAACAAATTCATCAAAAGAAAGAAAAAAACACTGAATGAAAATGTGCAGAAAGACGAAAATAGTGTTATAACATCTGCCCCTTGTTTAAAAAATACAAAATAACTACAAACAAACAACAACCTTCACTTCACCTGCACCACACCTTCCCAACAACTTTGATTTAATCATCTTTTAAAACAAACAGTTTTATAAATGTTTATGGTGATATCAAGTCAACACAATCCTGTTTCCTGATTTACAACTCAGCTCCTTCAAACTAGTCCTAAATGGAGGTTTTACAAACATTTACATTCCCTTCAAGGTTTAATAACTTTAAACACATTTTAATTTAATATTTGGGGGGTAATTTTTTAAAAGTTTTATACATGACTTGTAAAATACCAAATCATAAAATTTTAATAATTTAAACGGATGAAATATTTGTTGGGTGACCATAGCACTTCCTACTAATAATTCTTATAGCTCTTTTTTATAAAATAAAAACAGGGTTTGTAATAGTTTTACATGCTTTTCCCCAAACTTCAATACAACTGATTAAATATGGAACAATCATTACATTATACAATATATTCAAAACTTTGTCATTCAAAAACTATTTTACTTTATACAGTAATGCAATTGATTTTGTTATTTTTATTCTTAAGTAATTTCCATGAGATTTTTATGTCAGCTTCTCATCAATAACAACACCCAAAAGTTTTATTTAATTAACTATGAATTTCAATGCTGTAAATTTTAAAGATGTTTAAAGATAAAACTATTAATAATAATAATAATATAATAATAATAATGTCTATTCCTGTCATCTGCGTATGTTTCCCATACACAGACGAAATTCGTCTCTGCATTTAACCCAACCACCTACCAGGTGGTGCAGTGAGCAGCCCGAAAGCGCCCGGGGAGCTGGAGAAATAGGTGTGCACTCATAGACACCCCAAGCTGGGTAGTGGCCGGGGCGCGAACCCGCAACCTTCGGGTCCGTAGTCAAAAACCCTGCCACTAGACCATCAGTTGAGAATTTTATGGCAAGAAAGTTCATGCTCAATAATCCAGGTACCAAATCCAATAATTCTCAGTCAGGTCATCTGGACAGTTTCTTTTTTATAGAAACTGGATGGAGGATGGAGGGTGAAACGTTTCTATAAAAAAGTAACTGTCCAGATGATCCAAATGAGAATTATTGGGTTGAGAAGTTTATGTTTATTTGATGGTGATTTCCATCTTTTTGGAGGCCAAATACAAATACAAGGTGAACATTACTTTATTTGTATTGTTTATAGTTTTTTTTAGGCTTTTATATTGTTTATATCGATATCGAATTATATCGTTATCGACCGAAATTAAGAACTATATCGTGATAAAAATTTTGGCCATATCGTCCAGCCCTAGATGAAACTACCAAAAATTAAATACATTGCAGGTACGGTATGTATTGATGTCATTCAGGCTCTACGAATGTGTCGATAACTGGTTTTTAGGTGTCCCCTGCGATTCTATAGTTTAAATGCCTTTTACAGGAGATTTTTTTTTTTTACTTGTGGCTCAATAAAATAAATTTCAGACTTGATCATTAAAAAAAATTGTTAGAAAAAGACTGCCGACATAAAATTTGTATAAAATATGTCCTGAGTGCAGAAAAACCAGGTTTAGTTGTCTTCTGTCAGTCGCCTTATTTTTTTATATGTGAATTAAAATGTAAATACTTTTAAATATTTGATTAAAACTTATATGGCTTTCAAATTATGCAATTTTTTCATTATTTTTCCATTTTAATTTTGATCCTTCTAACCATTTCTACATCAAATGTTTGAGGTGGGGAAAAAATCTAAATACGGTAATCAGAATTTTCATAAAAATTTTGTTACAAAACCACAATTCCTCGTCTTTGTTAACAAAATTTGGCTTTCAGTTATGAAAATTATCCCAATAAGAGTTCAGAATATCTCGGCACAGTTCATTTCCATATGCTCTTAGTCCCAAAAATGCTCACTTCTCCAAAGTGACTCTACTTCTGTCAACTCATATTTACAGCTTAGTCGGTTCCTTCTCAGAAGAGAAATTTACCTTTTCGCTTTTGACTTTGTATCTCCGATTACATCGCTCTCCCTGGATCTGTTCAAGTCTGGGGATTATTCTACTAAATCAATATCAGTTGTGCACTGAGATGCAAGTGTACTCGTCATCATTGTTCAAATGTAAAACAAATTACCGTAATTTATGCCTGATAGATCGCACCTTTCTATAGGTCGCTTTGTCCAATTATTGGCAAAAAAATTGGAAAAATCCATAAACAGATCGCATCTATTATGCGTCACCGCTATGCGACACGTCAGCGCCTCATTTGCCTTGCTGAAAATGGCGGCCACAGAAGCGAGCGAGCACGGAAGGACTTTACAAGATTAACACGGTAAAAACAATTATTTGTTTGCTAAAATTTATAGCTGACATTATAGCACAAGGGTTCCTGAGCTTAACTGTTCCTTAATAAATTCACGAAATTGTAAAATCTGCTGGATTTAAATTGTTTCGCTTTGACGTCTTCCAAACGATCGCGTGCACTGCGAAAATAAATTATAAATAAATCAAATTTTATCTGAAATATCTCATACAGGACAGGTCACAGTTTGTAAATGAAACCCAAATAATTACTTTCTGTGAGCTGAAAGAAAATCCACCAAGTGGTTTATGAGCTATTTAGACAAATAGTAGCAGGAAAATAACCAGAAGCTAACGCGACACGTTTACGTCTATAAAACATCTAATTTTTTCTCAAATGTCTCATACAGGTCACAGTTTGTAAAAACCCAAATAATTACATTCTGTAAGTTTGAAAAAAATCTGTCCTGTGTATCATGAGTTATTTATCTAAATAGTATCCGTTTAGGTAGCTACCGCTAACAACAAACAACATGCTAAAAGATCGATTTTTTTAAAATCTCAAACATCTCATAAAGCTAGTCACTTGTAAATGTCCATAGTGATTACTTTCTGTAAGTTTGATAAAAATCTGTCCTGTGGTTCTTGACTTATCTTGCTAACAAACACAGCTAACAGTAGTTACCTCCAGAGCAGGAGGCCGGGCAGCGACAGAGTCAGTCCGACCAGAGGAGGCTGCCTTCTGACACACGAGGTGGGAACGGTGGGTGTACTCTAGTGACCGAAAGTGGTACTGCACCATTTTTTGCCAAAATGAAAAACGGTCATATGAGCCAAAAATTGGTCTAAATAAAAGGGAAAAAAATCCATAAACAGGTCTCACCTCTCTATAGGTCGCAGGGCATGCAAATTAGGCAAAAAACCGTGACCTATAGTCCGGAAAATACGGTACACTGAATTGTTGGCAACAAAACCTGACTGCTGATTTGGCCCATTTCTTACAAGCTCTGCTGTACTTTTGGTAGCAAATGATGCGTATTTATCATTTAATCATAGATGTACAAAAAATTTAAAACAGAAAAATCACATTTTGACTGATTTTTTGGGCTTTAAGATTATAATACCAGTACACATTATGTGATATTAGGTATGTAAATGGCAAAATAGAGCATTTTTGTTTTGAATAACCTAAAATAAATAACGTTATGCATTTTAAAGTGCTGGTAATTGTTTTAATACTGTATCTTGAAATCGTGTTATTTTTGTCCAATGTTTTTTCACGGTCAGAATCTCAAAGATATAAGTTTAAAGAGAGGAAAAAAATAATAATTTTATCAGTGACAGCTGTGTACCTGTCTGCGGCCCCCTCTCCCCTCAGGGTAACAAAAGCATACTGTTTGAGCAATGAGCATGTGTTGATCTCTCCATAAGGAGAAAAAAGTTTCGTCAGCTCCTCTTGGGTTGCATCTAAAGGAAGATTCCCCACAAACAACTTCACGTGATCAGTCATATTTGCATCAACCAGACATCTGCGAAAAAAATAGAAAAATAATCAGAATTCAGAAAACAGATTAATTGCTAATTGACACAAGCAGCTAACCTAGCCACGTCTGTAGGGTTAGCCCAAATCATGTATCAAATAATGTCCATATTTTGACATTCTTACCATGCTTTTTTTATTTTAATCCTTTGATGTATATTCATAAGTCCAGAAGATGATGTTTATTTTAAGAAATGGCGTCAATGTACAGCCATAATGACAAGTTTATCAAGCTAACACGAGTTAACTTTCGCGGTGAAAAACGGGAAAAAACGCAGTTTCGGTTGGGCTAGTAGTATTTAAGACCGTAAGGTAAACATCAAACAAAAAACACATACATAAAATAATACGGTGTCGTACAAGAAATATAAATCCACCTAGACGATCTAACAGTTGTCTAAAAAAAACTCACATTAGCCATCTTGCAACGTTAACAATGTAGCGTTAGCAAGGCTGTTAGCAAGGCTAGCTAAAGGCCAGCCGTTGCGGTTTTATCAACGTGGCTGCCATTTTTTTAATCAAAGCTAAAGCTCTCGCAGTACACAGAGGTTAAATTAGGCACATTCACACACAAAATGAGGTTTTCAGATTAATACTGAAAATAGAAGAAAATGTTTAATAAAAGCAAAATGGAACACAGACGACTTACCTAATGAGGCCCTGAAATCTGCTACTTCAAACCTCACATCCGGCTCCGGTGTTGTACCAAAAAAAGCGCCCCAACTGTAACTGGCAAGATATTGTGAACTCCGTCTATCAAAAAACGAGGTACATAGCTCAATAGCAGATTTTTTTAAAGTTTACTTAACAGCACAAGTCCGTTTGTCACATTTGACTTTCTTGTTTATTAGTGTACACAAAACATAAACGAGCTCTCTGTGATGGTGGACAACTGCACGACAGGAGTCTCTTTTTTCGGCACAACACCGACTCCGTATTTTTGCAGTAGTGACCGAAAGGAGGCGCTGTTTCACTTGGTTAGTAGTATTTTTTTTCCTAACTGTGACAAAATGTTACTTTGTCAGCTTGAAACATGTTAACTTACATGTTTGTTTTTTTCGTTTCGTGTCTGTTTTTGCTGCAGATACGTGCTAGTCTCAGACATGTCGTTTGCATCCAACGTGGTGAAGTGACTTTTTTTTTTTTTTTTCAGTTGCCATGGGAATCACGTGGCTTTTTTTATTTTTTATTATAGAAAAAACAAGTACAAAAAAAACTTACAATGTCAAACATGGCTCGAGACTTAAGGCATGCATAGCACAAAAGAGAATAAAGACACATAAGTGGTGAAGTGACATACTGTACTTCCAGGTGCGATCAGGTGAGCAGGAAGGAGGAGGAGCCTGTAGGAATACAGTTTGAACGCACGTCATGACAGCACGGAGTAGGAGAAAAGAAGTTCACTTTTCTACACTGTAATTTTGGCGTAAAGTTGGAGGAAGAAGACGGAATATGAGGTGGGCCAGGAGAGAATAAGACTCAGGGTAGAAAAAGGTAAGCAAACAAACCTAATCTCGATAAAAACATGAATAAAACCGAACCAAAGAATGACTTTCAATGGAAGAACTGAGTGAGGTTTGTGGTCAACACATTTTGACAGGAATGCATGTTGCACACCTAGAAATGTGTTGGGAAAGAGTTTATATGACTGCAGAATAAATATGAAGACGAATAAATCTGGACACGGTGTATGAAAGCTATTTTAACACGGTTGTTTTTCCTTTTTCTCCTTTGCAATCCAAGTGGCCTACTTTTCCAAATTTTAATGTAATTTTAGCCTTTCATAGATCAAAACATTCTGCTCATCCAGGAGAATGGTATTATCATTTTTGTATTTTTTCATAGTTTTCATAATATTTAAATGTATTTACAAATGTTTCTCATAGAAATACATTGTTCTTTGAAATCTGCTTCACTCTATAATTAATACTTTTAGCTACTGTATTGCTAAACTTGGTGAGCCTTTTGATACAATTTTATTTTAGTTAGCATTTTTCTACTTTTTGCGTTTGGTTATCATTTTGGGCTATTTTATATTTTATCTAACATTCTATTAATTTTGGCTACTTGCTAAGTTTTTTTCCTTCATTTAGCTATCCTTTTGCAACTTTTGCAAGGCTTTTAGCTAGCTGTTTGCTACTTTGAGCTTTTAGATATCATTCTAATATATTTTTATTTTGTTTGGTGGGCGATTTTACAGATTCACATAAAAGTAAATATTCTATATTACAAACATCTTTCCATTTTCCAATCTTCTATTCACTTCAATCATTCTAATTTTGGCTAGCTTTACTTCTTTTAGCTGGCCTTTTGCTACAATACTTTAGCAACAATTAGCTTAGCCATCCTTTTGCATCAGTCTGCTTTTAGCTAGGCATTTCTTATTTTGAGCTTTATATTATCTTTGTTCTAATTTTGGCTAAGCTTCTACAACCTTTTGCTACTTTTAGTTATCCTTTTGCATCAGTTAGCTTTTAGCAAGCTGTTTGCTTCTTTGAGCTTTAAGCTATTCTTTTAATTATGGCTGATTTTAGATATAATTTTGCTACTTTTAGGCTTTAGTTTCCATTTTGCTCATTTTGGCTAGCCTTTCACTCCTTGTAGCTAAACTTTGCCCCTACAGTTTTAGCTTTAACTGAGTTTTAGCATCTTCAGCTCTTTTCAGCATTTATTCTGTGTTCTTACAGAAAATGCAGTTTCTCTGGTCCTGTCTAATGTTTGGATGTGTGGCATCTTGGTGTTTGTGTCTTTGGTTTGAAGCTCTGCCTGTAAAGGTTGCCATTTCATTTAAGCTCCGTCTGAGCTGCTGCAGTTTACCAAGTCTGGACTTGCTGTCCAGATTCAGGCAGATTTGCTCTGCAGGTGTGTGTCTCTGCAGCCGTGTCTCCCTGACTGAGACACACAACCACCGCTTGTCTCACTGCGTGGTCATGTGAGGTGTCACCGCTTTGGTTTGTGTTCAGATGGCTCAGCAGGAGGAGCCTCTGTATGATTTCCCAGAGCCTGCCAAGCCGAGTCACCGCAAGCTGCTGTGTCCTCAAAGGGGACGGGGGTCCCTGAGAAGCATCAGCGTGCTGGACCGCCTCCTGCTTACGGTTCCCGTCTGGCTCCAGCTGTCAATCAACCATGCCACGGCGCTGCACATCCTGCAGAGAGAGCCTCCCGGGGTCAGAACCACACACACAGTATCCTCCTCTCATACACACTGAGCAGAGAGGACCCCTGCCTGATGAGTCTCACCTCCATTTCAGTAAACTCCTTGTGTCGTGCTACAGACGTTCCTGGTGAGAAAGTCCCGCACGTCCCAAAGAAAAGTGCTTTGTGTTCGTTTGGCGGACGCCAGCGTGCCGTCCTTCGTTCAGCAGTTTGGCATCAGGGAGGAACAGTCCAGTAAGATGATCTCACAGAGCACGCAGAGTTTTTCATTTTGAACATTTTACTTGTTATCACACATAACATATTCACCACATACAGCACAACCCCCCCGGTCCATTTCAAAGAGAGTAATGTCTCTATGTTTTATTATTTTTATTCAGCAGCTCTGTCTCTGGAGACTTCAGCCATCAGCTTTCCAGATCTCCCACGACTTCTGTCCTTTTACTGTGTCAGCAGGTAAAAAAAAGAAAAGTTTTCAGTTTATTTTATTAACGAATATAATTTTATTACTTTACTTGTCAGTTCTCATGAATCCAGTATTATTTCAGAGATGTGTTGCCTTTCCCTCTGGAGCTTCCTGAAGCCATCGCTAAAGCAGCCTCACACAAAGAGCTGGAGTCCATCTCTCATATGGGAATCGGTGAGATATTTATTTATTGATTGATTGATTTCTTCACAGCAGATTTTGTAATCTAAACTTTAATCACCTCAGGATTTAAAGAAGGGATTTATCTCCGTGACTCACTTCTATACCATGCATTTCAAAACGGCCTCTCGCTACACGGGGGAGAAAACGTGTGAAGGTCTGCGCTTTGACGTTTGTCTACTTATCAAATATTTATGAAGCTTTTCGTTATTGCCTGCCAGGGAGAGAGGAAGGCAAGAGGATGTTTTTGATCTGTGTGTCTGTTAGCAAAACATCTCATGAACTACTGGAGAGATTGTAATGAAACTTTATGCACTTAACTACAGGTAGTCCCCGATTTACGAGCGAGATCCGTTACAACGAGGCGCTCGTAAACCGGAAATCTCGTAATTTGGAACGGTTGCCATGTCTCTCGTAAGTCCGGAATTTCGCTCGTAAATTGGAACGGTTTCGCTAGCGCGACTACAAACACTCGTTTTTCATCAAAAAACTGCTTATGAGTGCATAAAAATGATCGGAAACGTGTGTCCATATGTTTAGCTAACTAACTGTGGTGAAAAAACACATGAAAACTCAGTATTTTTTGCGTTTTTTCCAAAAATTCGCCAGCTCGTAAGTCTGGAACCTCGTAGATCAGAGCGCTCGTAATTCGGGGACTACCTGTAACTAGAAATAACTATTGTTTGTGGCTCTACAAGTAATTAACCTTTGGAGCCCACCCCATTTAAGATGGTCGCCACAGAAATTAAGAAATGGTTATAATTTAGGGGTGATGCAACATGTTTTTTTTATTTCATAAGCGTACAAATCATACTCTGAGGGGGTGGGTCAAAAACTGGTGTGCGCTTTTCAAAATGAAAAAAATGTCGACTGACATGTTGCTATTCTCCCACTTGCCAAATGTTAGGCTAAATTAAAAGACATTCGCGGTTGGGGGGTGCTGTGTGTGTGTGCATAGGTGACATGCCGGGGCCTCTCCGGATCTGTGGTGTGGGGCTCTTGGGGTGCCTGGTCTTTGGTGCGCTGGGCCGGCCTTCCTCAGCACTGCTCTGGCCCCTGGCCTGGATATAATACAGGTAGTCCCCGATTTACGAGCGAGATCCGTTACAACGAGGCGCTCGTAAACCGGAAATCTCGTAATTTGGAACGGCCGCCACGCTTCTCGTAAGTCCGGAATTTCGCTCGTAAATTGGAACGGTTTTGCTAGCGCGACTACGAACACTCGTTTTTCATCGAAAAACTGCTTATGAGTGCATAAAAATGATCGGAAACGTGTGTCCACATGTTTAGCTAACGAACTGTGGTGAAAAAACACAGGAAAACTCAGTATTTTTTGCGTTTTTTCCAATAATTCGCCAGCTCGTAAGTCCGGAACCTCGTAGATCAGAGCGCTCGTAAATCGGGGACTACCTGTATAGTTTTATTTATATATCAAGTGGAACATTAAGACACTGCCATAATGTTCTGCTTGTGAAAGTAAATCTGTTGGGTATCACCTCAACACTGACAAAAATTCTGAGTGCCACAATGCCGAACAGGACAAGGAGAAAAAATTAAATAAAGTGCAGGTAGTCCTCGACTTACGACAGCCTCGAGTTCCGACGTTTCAAAGCCGATTTACGCAGTTTCCGGTTTAGCTGCGGTAGCTGCGGAGGCTACAGCTTGCCCTCTACTCTCTAAAAAAGCTAAGTCTGGTCCTCTGGACATTCAAAAAAACAAAACAAAACTTGTTGAACCAAGCTGGACAGGCAGCAGCTGTGGAAAAGTAGCTGTTTTATGGACGGCGGTTTTACAACGTAAACAAATGGAGAATCCGGTGGAGGGAGGGAGGAACGAGGAAATGGCTTCACCAGCAATCCAGAGTAGGAAATTAACTCTTTTTTTCCCCCCCTTCATTATGGCTCTGAAATGTATGTGTTTTTTGATAATTATGCAGGGTACTGTGTTAGGATAGGCTAAGTGCTTGGTAAAATACAGTTCTGTACGTATAGGTTCAAGTTCCTTTATTATCCCCGAGGGGCAATTAGTTTCGCAGTTAATAGGTGTGCACAGATTCATACATATGCACTTACACACACATACACATATAAACACAAGACAATAAAACATTAAAGTAACAGTGTTAAAATTAGTGTGCATTAAGAAACCTGATTGCTACAGGGATAAATGAGTTTTTAAATCTGTTTGTTCTACATTTGGGTTGTAGAAACCTGCATCCAGATGGGAGCAGCCTGAACTCGTCATGGAGTTGGTGATCAGGGTTTGCCAGAATCTGCCTGGCCTTATTCACTGACCTCACCTTGTGTAGGTCTGCAAGGTTCTTTAGGTCTATGCCAGCAGTTTTGCTGCACATCTTGACAATCCCCGAGAGTATAAGGTGCAGTTGGACGTATGTTTCGAGTTACGACGGCGCGTAGGAACTCCATAGGACTCCATCGTAAGTTGGGGACCACTTATATAATAAATTAAAAGACTGTTCAGTGAAATGGCTGCACACACCAGTCGTTCCTCTAACGGTTCATAACACAGGCGTAGCGTCCCGCTCGCCAGTGAGCTTTCAGAAATGAAGCGAGTCGAGCAGAACCAAAAGAGGCGACGCAGAACTCTGCTGGGCTGAAGCGAAGAGTGATGCGTTCAATGTGTGTCGGATATTTCCTTTGTGTCATTCACTAAACTAAACAAATTACCGGTAACTCACTTTTGCTATCCTTTTTGCAGTTAACGACATTTCTTTAAATTAACTACAAAGTTGCTATGCATAATCGTCTATATTCTCTCAGTAATCAATCTGTTTGTTTAATCCAACAAGTGGTCCATCACACACAGATATCAGTTCATCACATTACTGAGTCGCAGCTCTGTTTTTAGTTGTTTTGTTTTTTTCCAAGCATTGGCCAGCCCAGCCACCATCTGACGCACACTGTGTATACAGCTGTCACTGATACCGTCCTCCCTGCATCATGAAAGGGAGAGAGCAGCTTTTCGAGTGTTTGCTAATTTAGTTCTTATAATTAAGTAATATTAACATTAAAAGAAAAATATTTGTATGTCCCAGATTAAAGCAAAGATGTGGATCTCCTTTCAACTCATTTTCCTCCAGACTCAAAAGTTTATCTGACGCTGGGTAGCCTTGTAGCAATAATGTGTGCAATGTTTCTGAGTGTTCTTGTTAATGTGCTGTTCAGATTTGGTTTGGCATTTATATTGGTCTCTGTTACTGGCTGTAAACTGACACCATGAGTCAGAGGTTAGTCACGATACGTACAAGATGGAAAGCCCTTAAAGACCGTGTAAAGTGAATTTCAATATTTTCTTCAATAAACATAACTAATTCTCCAGCTCCCCAGGCGCTTTCTATGGCTGCTCACTGCACCACCTGGTGGTGGTTGGGTTAAATGCAGAGACAAATTTCGTCTTATGTATGGGAAACATACACAGATGACAAAAAAGGACATTATTATTATTATTATTATTATTATTACAGCAAACCCCCGACCTACGACCCCATCGACCTGCGAACCACAGGACCTACGAACGTATCATATTTAATAAAAATATGAAATTATTGTATTAAAAAAAAAAAAAAAAAATTTATTTTTTTATTATTTTTTTGTGTTTAAATGTTCTTAATTTCATGTGTACATCACTTTGTTGCAGCTGTGGTTGTTTTAAAGGCTTTATAAATAATAATTATGATAAAAAATGATCATTTCTGATCATTTTGTGCAACTTCCGGTCATAACAGGAAGAAGGTCGGTCATAACAGGAAGAAGGTCGCCAGTCACCGGAGGCCAGCCATCTTAGGGTTAGTCACGGCTGGCAGCAAGGTTTGGAAGACTTGTTGATCAGGATTGCCTCATATGGATTAATTACTATCTGGAATCGCTCTGTGAGCTCTGTGGACGTCTCAGGCGGAGAAGCAACTGCAGATTGATGGCCGATTGGGCCGCACCGCCGCTCCAACACCAGCTCATGGCCTGGCTAGCAGAAGCTAACACAGGCCTCGAGAGCTAACACAGGCCTCGAGCAGCTCCCGTGGTTTGCTCGTCGCGCTGCTCGGCCTGATAACAACAACGCATGGCAACCTAAGATGTCGGCTATGACCATCTCAAAGTAAGAAAATATATTTTTATTTATTCTGTAAATGTGAATAGCAATGTTTAACATTACAGTACACTACTGTACATGCTTAAATGTGTGCGCGCGCTCCGTTAGCATGATAAATAAAGGTTGAATGAATGAATGAATGAATGAAATTTTTTTTTTAATTATAATTTTCACCCCCTACCTACGAACGGATCGAGCTGCGAACGGTTCTTAGGTCCCAAACTCGTTCGTAGATCGGGGGTTACCTGTATTATTATAAATGTCATAATTGTAATGTTGTAAATGAGTAAAAAGTCTCAAAATTGTAGCTCAATTAATTTTGGAGTTATAGATCAAACTGTGTATAACGATATGTCTGTTTCAGGATTTTTTAGGCGTGTTTTAAATGTGACCGCGTTTCGTCACGCGGTCTTCTTAAGTATAGCCCCACCCCCTGCAGCTCCAGCCGTATAAATTAGTTCTTCGCCTCGGTGGAGCCGTTCACTCGCGAATCGCAGATAGCATCAGATAGCAATAGCTATAGCTCCTTTTTTGCTAAGAAAATGCGACAGGTCCATTGCATACTTAGTTATCAACGTGATTACTCTATATTTTAATCACCAACACAGACCCCGCATGCGATGTGACCGGGTCGGACCGGGTGCAGCGAGTCCGCTCATCTTCTAAAATAGCGCTTATTATTAAACACATAACAGCGGAGTTATGAATTATAGTTGTGTCCTCAACTTTAAAAACAAAACCAGAGTTGTTTGTGCACTAAAAACAGCGTAACTCTTGGAAAAAGGAGCTGCTGTTACAGCCAGAACTCAGATAAAAACAGAGCAGGTTTACTGGATCTCTGCTGCACCTGTCTGCCTCTCCACACACAGCTCAGGCTGTGAAGAACGATGCCGACCGTCACAGTGGTCACTGTCTGACTCAGAGTCTGAGTCTGGCTCTGGAGGTTCAAATGAGTAGGGCTGGAGAACTCCAATTAGGCTGCCAGCCTTCGCGAACATCTTCAGGGTGCAGGACACGGGCGCAGTACTGCGCTGAAACCACGCCCACGCGCTGACACGCCCCCAGCGTTTCAGACCAGGGCACAATTATGTTTTTTCATTATTTTTGAGACTTAATTTTATAAGGTAAACAATGTTTTTAATCAGTCAGAGTTATTAATAACCACATATTTATGCCGTGTGACAAACTCAAAACACATTTAATTTTACTTTACTCTGTCTTTAATACAAGAGGGCAAAAGTCTGTACTATGAAGGGTGACGTGACACGCGTCGTGTATGATGCTAGCTTAGTTTAGCACAGCATACCGGTAATATTGCTTTGTGAAAGTCAATGGTTTCCTTTTTGGGGGTGGGGGTGAATAAATAAAGAGTACATTCTGTACGCACGTCCATCCATCCATCCATCCATCCATCTTCTTCCGCTTATCCGGGGTCGGGTCGCGGGGGTAGCAGCCTAAGTAGGGAGGCCCAGACTTCCCTCTCCCCAGCCACTTGGAGCAGCTCCTCCGGGGGAATCCCAAGGCGTTCCCAGGCCAGCCGAGAAACATAGTCCCTCCAGCGTGTCCTGGGTCTTCCTCTGGGTCTCCTCCCGGTGGGACATGCCCGGAACACCTCACCAGGGAGGCGTCCAGGAGGCATCCTAACCAGATGCCCGAGCCACCTCAACTGGCTCCTCTCGATGTGGAGAAGCAGCGGCTCTACTCCGAGTCCCTCCCGGATGACTGAGCTTCTCACCCTATCTCTAAGGGAGAGTCCAGCCACCCTGCGGAGAAAACTCATTTCAGCCGCTTGTATCCGAGATCTTGTTCTTTCGGTCATAACCCAAAGCTCATGACCATAGATGAGGGTGGGAACGTAGATCGATCGGTAAATTGAGAGCTTTGCCTTTTGACTCAGCTCTCTCTTCACCACGACAGACCGGTACAGCGCCCGCTTCACTGCGGACGCTGCACCTATCCGCCTATCGATCTCACGCTCCAGTTTTCCCTCATTCGTGAACAAGATCCCGAGATACTTAAACTCCTCCACTTGGGGCAGGACCTCCTCCCCGACCCGGAGAGGGCATGCTACCCTTTTCCGGCTCAAGACCATGGCCTCGGATTTGGAGGAACTGATCCTCATCCCGGCCGCATCACACTCGGCTGCAAACCGCTCCAGTGAAAGTTGTAAATCACGAACTGATGAAGCCAATAGGACCACATCATCTGCAAAAAACAGAGAAGCGATTCTAAGGCCACCAAAACGGATCCTCTCAACACCTTGGCTGCGCCTAGAAATTCTGTCCATAAAAGTTATGAACAGAATCGGTGACAAAGGGCAACCTTGGCGGAGTCCAACTCTCACCGGAAACGAGCCTGACTTACTACCGGCAATGCGGACCAAGCTCTGACACCGGTCGTACAGGGACCTAACAGCCCTTATCAAAGGGCCTGGTACCCCATACTCCCGGAGTACCCCCCACAGAACCCCCCGAGGGACGCGGTCGAATGCCTTCTCCAAGTCCACAAAGCACATGTAAACTGGTTGGGCAAACTCCCACGCACCCTCCAGGACCCTGTTGAGGGTGTAGAGCTGGTCCAGTGTTCCACGACCAGGACGAAAACCACACTGCTCCTCCTGAATCCGAGGTTCGACTATCCGACGGACCCTCCTCTCCAGAACCCCTGAATAGACCTTACCAGGGAGGCTTAAGAGTGTGATCCCCCTATAGTTGGAACACACCCTACGGTCCCCCTTTTTGAATAGGGGAACCACCACCCCAGTCTGCCAATCCAAGGGAACTGCCCCCGATGTCCACGCGATATTGCAGAGTCGCGTAAGCCAACACAACCCTACAACATCCAGAGCCCTAAGGAACTCCGGGCGAATCTCATCCACCCCCGGAGCCTTGCCACCGCGGAGCTTTTTAACCACCTCGGCGACCTCAGCACCAGAGATCGGAGAACCCGACCCAAAGTCCCCAGGCTCCGCTTCCTCAGTGGAAGACGTGCCAGTAGGATTGAGGAGGTCTTCGAAGTATTCCGCCCACCGACTCACAACATCCCGAGTTGAGGTCAGCAGCACGCCACCCCCACCATAAATGGTGTTGGTCGCGTACCTCTTTCCCCCCCTGAGACGCCGGATGGTGGACCAGAATCGCCTCGAAGCCGTACGGAAGTCATTCTCCATGGCCTCTCCGAACTCCTCCCACGCCCGAGTTTTTGCCTCAGCAACCACCCGAGCCGCATGCCGCTTGGACTGCCGGTACCTATCAGCTGCTTCCGGGGTCCCACAAGCCAAAAAGGCCCAATAGGACTCCTTCTTCAGCCTGACAGCATCCCTCACTGCCGGTGTCCACCACCGGGTTCGAGGGTTGCCACCACGACAGGCACCAACAACCTTGCGGCCACAGCTCCGATAAGCTGCCTCGACAATAGAGGCGCGGAACACGGCCCACTCGGACTCCATGTCCCCCGCCTCCCTCGGAACGTGTTCAAAGCTCTCCCGGAGGTGGGAGTTAAAGCTCCGTCTTACGGGAGACTCTGCCAGACGTTCCCAGCAGACCCTCACAATACGTTTGGGTCTGCCAGGTCTGACCGGCATCCTCCCCCACCATCGGAGCCAACTCACCACCAGGTAGTGGTCAGTTGACAGCTCCGCCCCTCTCTTCACCCGAGTGTCCAAGACATGCGGCCGCAGATCAGATGAGACGACAACAAAGTCGATCATCGAACTGCGACCTAGGGTGTCCTGGTGCCAAGAGCACATATGGACACCCTTATGCTTAAACATGGTGTTCGTTATGGACAATCCATGACGAGCACAGAAGTCCAATAACAGAACACCACTCTGGTTCAGATCAGGGGGGCCGTTCCTCCCAACCACACCCCTCCAGGTCTCACTGTCATTGCCCACGTGAGCGTTGAAGTCCCCCAGTAGAACAAGGGAGTCCCCAGGAGGCGCACTCTCCAATACCCCCTCCAAGGACTCCAAAAAGGGTGGGTAGTCTGAGCTGCCGTTTGGTGCATAGGCACAAACAACAGTCAGAGCCCGTCCCCCCACACGTAGGCGAAGGGAGGCTACCCTCTCGTTCACCGGGGTGAACCCCAACGTACAGGCACCAAGATGGGGGGCAACCAGTATGCCCACTCCTGCTCGGCGCCTCTCACCAGGGGCAACTCCAGAGTGGAAGAGTGTCCAACCCCTCTCAAGGAAACTGGTTCCAGAGCCATGCGTTGAGGTGAGTCCGACTATTTCTAGTCGGAAACTCTCAACCTCACACACTAGCTCAGGCTCCTTCCCCACCAGAGAGGTGACATTCCATGTCCCAATGGCCAGCTTCTGTAGCCGAGGATCAGACCGCCAGGGTCCCCGCCCTCGGCCACCACCCATCTCACATTGCACCCGACCCCTTTGGCCCCTCCCACAGGTGGTGAGCCCATGGGAAGGGGGACCCACGTCTCCTCTTCGGGCTGTGCAAGCACGTGAAAATGTTAACATTGTGAATGGCTTCTAAATGTACACACATGGTGCATAATTTGAGTGTGGTTGTTGTGCAGTTATTCACAACAAAAAGTGCAAGTGCTACATATTGCACAAGATCTTTGCTTCTAAAAATTGCATTAACTGTTTCAGTCAATCCTGTTTGTTAGCAAAATATCCCGTGAACCATTTCCAAGTCAGCTTTATTGCACCAAAGCACAACAAAACTACATTTCATTACAGCCCGTCCGAGTAGAACATTAACAAACAGACTTGGGGAGACGGAGGTGTCTGAGGCCGCGGCCTCGTGGGAGGCGCTGCCATTTTCGTTTAGATAAGGAAAAGAGAAACACGAGGGAAAAGGGAGGCATCAAAAATATATTAATCATATCTCCGATTGTGTCCGAGATGGGACACGGTGTGAAAGTTGGAAGAAAAAAAATCTCAAGCACAGAAACTGCAACAAAGTAAAGTAAAGCAGCAAAGTAACTGTTAGCTATAGCTATTACCTTTTAGCATAAATTCAAATTAAGCTGGCTGCCACAGCTAACTGACATTAGCCAACGCAAAAATAGCTAAAGCTTGGTTAGCTTTACAGATAGTGAGCTAAAACTTGATGTGGAAGTAGTAGAGAGCTCCATAACATATTCTGAGTGTGACATATCTGTGTTATTTTCAAGACTGGAGCAAAACCGCCACA
Source organism: Garcialebias charrua (assembly GCA_038048925.1). Lineage (NCBI taxonomy): Eukaryota > Metazoa > Chordata > Actinopteri > Cyprinodontiformes > Rivulidae > Garcialebias > Garcialebias charrua. The sequence continues at coordinate 26,439 of JBBPBX010034218.1, forward strand.
ACTCAGTGATTATCCTTGTTACCACAGTTTTCAAAAATTCTTGAAAAACTATTTGTGAACAGACTAGACCAATTTATAGATAAACAAAATATTCTAAGCAACAGTCAGTATGGGTTTAGATCAAAAAACTCTACATCAATGGCTCTCATGGAATTAATGGAACAAATAACTACTGCTGTCGATCAAAAACAACATTGTATCAGTATCTTTGTTGATTTAAAAAAAGCATTCGATACTATTGATCACACCATTCTCCTTGAAAAACTGAACAAATATGGTATTAGAGGACCAGCATTACAGTGGGTATCTAGCTACTTAAAAAATAGGAAACAATTTGTACAAATAAATGATGTAAGATCTGACCTCTGTAATATCACATGTGGAGTTCCCCAAGGCTCTGTACTTGGACCAAAGCTTTTTATTTTATATGTGAATGACTTGGTAAATGTGTCAGGACTCCTTAAATGTGTACTTTTCGCTGATGATACCACTTTTTTCTGTTCAGGTGAAGATATAGAACAAATGTTAGAATTGATAAAGACAGAATTTGTCAAGATACAAACTTGGTTTAAAATAAATAAATTATCATTAAATCTAGAAAAAACTAATTACATGATATTCGGTAATAAAAAGAAAACTGTTGATGTTCCACTCAAAATTGAGGATGTTGAGATTTGTAGAGTGAATGAGGTGAAGTTTTTGGGTGTTATCATTGATGACAAACTGACATGGAAACAACACATAAATTCTGTAAGAATAAAAATAGCTAGATCGATAGCAGTACTGTACAAAGTCAGAGACCTATTGAATGATAAAGCTCTGTATTTGTTGTATAACACAATCATTGTTCCACACTTAATCTATTGTATTGATGTTTGGGGGAAAGCGTGTAAAACAATCACAAAGCCTATTTTTGTATTACAGAAAAGAGCTGTAAGAATTATCACTAGAAAGCATTACCGTCATCCATCAAGTACATTATTTTATCAACTAAAATTATTGAAGTTCCATGATTTGGTAGACTATAATATTTTATCAGTTATGTATAGAGCTCAAAATAATGCATTACCTTTAAATATCCAAATGCACTTTGTTAAAAGACAAAGTTGTTATAATCTTAAGGGAACAGAGTTGTTTGTAAAACCACAATTCAGAACCAGTTTGAAGGGACGTTCTACCTCAATCCAGGGAATTAGATTATGGAATGGCTTGGAGAATGTAGTTAAAAATGCCAAGTCAATGTTTACATTTAAAAAAATGATCAAAACAAATGTGTTAAAAAATATATGTGAAATAACGTAATGTGTATTGTATTAGTTAGAAAATTAGAAAGAGTTAGTCATTTTGTACTGTTAGTTAGAAAATTAAAAAGAGTTAATAATTTTGTACTGTTGGTTGAAGAATATTATTGTTTAACCTGACTGTTGGAAAAAGTTGGTTGAAGATTATTATTGTTTACATGGTTTGACTACTGTTGTTTAATCTGATTGTTGGAGATAAGGGGCAGATATAATAAGATTTATTCTTCTTTCTGCCACCTTTCATTTTTTTACATTTTGTACACTATCATTATGAGATTGCCTTGTATTGTTTCTTTTGTAAAAAAAAATGAACAAATTTAATAAACATAAACATTATGTAAGACGATGGTCTAAAAATCTGGTGGGAGAAGCAGCGAGTGATATGCATTCCTTCAAGAAATGCCAGGCCTTTAATTAACGCTGCAGAAGTCGTAGCAACTTGACTGTAAGAAACTAGAAGTGTTAGTATGGTCGTAACTTTTTATTGTTTTGCAGAGTTCTGGAGCTCCCACTTAAATGTCCGAGGGCCACGGGAGACACCGAAGCCCAGAAAAGACGAGGAGAAGAAGGAGAAGGAGCGAGATGTTGCAACATCAGTGTCACCTCCACCCCAGCCAGATTCACCCAGTCCAGACAACCATCCTCCAGCTGCGCCCGAATCGGACACCAACGATAAAAAATCTGACCCAAGTGCCACTTTGTTCCACGAGTTTTGCCCGATCACGACACGCAGCCCCAGAGAGCTGGACTGCGGCTCTGGCCAGGGCGCGCTCTGCTTCATCAACCCCCTCTTCCTGCAGTCTCAGAACGCCTTGTCCAGACGGCACATGTTCAAACGCAGCTTTAAGGTTCGGGTTTCCACGGAGACGTTGACTCAGCTTTCACCTCCGCTCGCTCCGCCACCTCCTCCGCCTCTCATGCCCAAAACCAAAGGGAGGTGTAAAGCCAAAAAGGTGGGGAAAGGAGCCGCTCAGCCTAGTGAAGCTGCAGCTGATGACTCTCAGAAACAGGAGCATCCATCAGGAGCTCCTTACTTCCTGTTTGAGACGCAGGAGGAGCATGCAGGCTCCGAAACGGACCGAAACAAAGCAGGAGTCAGAGAGGAGGACACCTCAGCTCATCTTCCAGCAATAAAGGAGCAGCTTTTAGATGAATACATGACTCCTCCAGTGATCAACTCCCACTCCCTCTCTCCTTACCAGTCACCGTCTGTTTCTCCCAAGCTGCTTCCCCTTTCCCCCAAATGTTCTCCCTCACTCTCTTCTCATGATTCCCCCTCTCCTTATCAGTCTCCTTCTTTGTCTCCTAAACTTCCTACATCCCTCTCCCCAAACCGCTCGCCCAGCATCTCTCCATCCCGCTCCCCCGTCCCCTCCCCGCCCTCCTTTCCACTGACAGAACTGTTCTGCTGCACACCTGCTGCTCCTTCAGGAGCAGAGAGGGAATCGGGGGAGGAGGAACTGCTCACAGATAGAAATCAGGACGATGAAGAGGATTTGAATGAGGAAGAAAGCGTCGCGTTACGGATGAGCGCTGCGTGTCTTGAAGAAACGGAGATTGGCAGTTTGAGCGGTGCTGTTGAGGAAGCAGAAGAAACGTCGCCTCCTTCAGCCAACGAACACGTCACAGTTCAAGCCTCCAGCGAACAAACGTAGCGTCTTCGTGAATTACGTCAAAAGAACGTTTAGTTAAAGTTGTAAATATATTTTAAATACAAAACTTTTTTTATCATGAGAAATTTCTAGGATCTAAACTGTAGACATTGAACCGTTTCCAGTATTGTTTTACCTCAGATTTTTTTATTTTTGCACCAAAAGGTCAAACAATTGTGTGGTTCCCAACCCTGGTCCTTGAGGAACACCATCCTGCATGTTTTAGTTGTTTCCCTGCTTTGACACACCTGATGTTAATAAATGGGTGATTAACAGGCTTCAACAGAACTGGATGAAGTAATCAAATCACTGAATCGGGTGATTTGATTCTCAGGATTTAAATTCTCCAGGATTAAAGACTTAAAGTAGCACCAAGTTTTTGCTTTTCTGTTCAAAATCTTCATTGGTTGTTGGTACCGATTAGAAAAATGCTTCAAAACATTCTGTAGGATTACATTTTGGACATTATATTCAAGGGCCCATTAGATACAGTATTTAGTCATCCGATTATGATAATCTAATAGCAAATTTTTCAAGCAATGCACCACAGCTGCTTATGTCAATATACCACTTAGGGACTTAATCCTCGGTTTGAAGAGATGTGTTACTTACGAGAAAATATCCAGTCAAACTAAAATCTTCAAATGATACCGTGTTCCAGCTGTTTTGGTCAGACCTTGTAAACGACGTTGTGGCATGTTAGCACTCAGAGAATGTGTTGATGACTCAGCTACCGTCACAACAAATCTCATCTCTGTACCTGTAAAACTGACTGTTATGGTCATTTTTGTGCTTTCTTGGCTGTGGTGGCCATCTTGATTTGGGTTAACACCAAAAGTACATCTGCTGTAGACACAAAACCAACGACAACTTTCTGAAAGTTTCATTAAAATCTCTCCACTGATTTAATGAAATATTTTGCTAACAGACACATTTGAATCTTATTTAATTGCAGTTTCATAAACAGATGTTGCTTGATCAGTTAGCGCTCAGTATGTTTGGGATCAGTCTCAGCTACTACCACACCAAATTTTAGCTCAACATCTACAAAAACTGGCTATTGCTGCAGTTACTTAGCTGTGGCGGCCATTTTGAATACTCCAAAAGGTAGTCAGTGGATGTGCATCTACGACTAAACACCAACATTGTAATGGCCTTTTAGGTAAAATACACTGAAACTCAAAGTGAATTCATGAAAAATGAAGAAAGATGTTTTATGACTAATGAAATATCAAAAAGGTTTTTCATCAAACACATTTTATTCGTCTTGACTCATATCACATTTCGTACAGTTTTATGAAATCTGAAAAAAGAAAAGGCAGAAAATGTCTTTATTTTCCCTGTCCATGTTTAATCGCCAGTTAACTGTGAAAAAAACCTGTCAAATCGACATGAAAGATGCACAAACGTTGAAATTTAATGTTTAGAATCAGTTCAGCCACATCTACGGTAAAAACAAAACATTATCAAGATTTGTTTTAGTATTTTTACTCCACAATTCCTTTGATCAGTTCGAGGTCGACAGTTTGTTCACGTTTGTTAAACGAGGCGTTTAAATAATCGGGTTCATTAGTTTGTGTCTGGAGCAACGATTAAATGAACGCATGTAAAGAACGTGTCACTGCTGGTTGTTACAAACTTCATTGATTCCTAATGGCTTTATTTAAAGGTGTATTTAGTCTACTGCCTTTTGAAACCCTTTTAAATGAGATTCGAGCAGTTTGTTTTTTAGAAACCTGTGCAGCAGACAATCCATCAGCACCAGAAGGCGGCGTCTCTTTTGCTCAGCTCCAGCAGGTCGGCCTCCACCTGCTCTGCGTCGTCTGGGAAACGCTCGGCGAAGGAGCGGATCAAACCCGCCGCGCTGCCGTCGTATTCCAGCAGCTCAACGCTCTCCCCTGGAAACCACACGCAGTCAACCATCTGAGCGCAACCAACGAACTCGTGGCTGAAGCGCAGCTACGTACCACTGACTCTGGTGTTGGCCTGGACAAACATTTTGCGAGCCTCCTTCCTCAGCAGCACGGTCTCACGCAGTCGCAGGAAACTGTGCGCGCCGGAGTCGCTGACTGTGGAGTAACCTTCGTAAAGAGCCCTGCCTCCGTCCACATCAGCGGTTGACTTCAAGACCTACAGACAGTTGGGATCAGGCCAAACGCTCGATGAAGCCTCCACGTAGTACTCATGCCAAGGCAGAAACAGCAGGTTGTCTCTCGACTGGTTGCATATTTGGATCATTATAAAGAAAACAACAAAAGGAGGTGGTGGGCAGAGCCAAAACATAACAGAAATTGCGATAATTATGTGAAAAAACTTGCATACCTAATTTTGCAAGAAAAAATATTTAATTTTCAGAAACTAAACACAAGTTTACAAGATGATTGTAAATTTATATATTCATGGAAGGAAAAGGAAAATTTTCCAGGATTAAAGACTTAAAGTAGCACCAAGTTTTTGCTTTTCTGTTCAAAATCTTCATTGGTTGTTGGTACTGAAGTAAACATGAGGGAGACCATATATTGTGTCTTTAAACACATATAGTGCCACCCAGATGTAAAAGGATTATGAGGAGGTCAATATTAGTACTGACCTCTTTACCTTAATTAATTTACTTATTCAGATTGAATAGTAATTTCACGGATTCTTTTCTTTTTCAGTTTACCCAATATTTCTGTGATCTTTATGATGGATAAATAAATAAAGCCATAGAGTGACAATGGACACGTTAACTTAGTTGGTATGCCAAAGACACTACCATTTATTTAAAATAAATCACTAAATTAACACCATTACACTTGATTGACATGATTTCACTTTCTTTCAATTTAATACGTCAGCACACTTGAATTACAACAACAGACATAAATACTGGATGTTAAACATATTTAGTCTGAGGGCTCTTTAGCTTAAATAGTTTCCAGCTTAGAATTGAGGGAAAGGAGAGGAGGAAAGATGGAGAGATGGTTTAAGGGAAATTGTCTTGAGCATGTTACCAAAGTGACACTTCTCATCCGACTTCTGCTAAAATCCAGGTACGTTTGTAAACAGCTCTTTACCTTTTGACGACAGCCCGGTAAGAGAGAAGACCTTGTAGCTTTTCAGATGCACGGGTCCTTGTGGGAACCAGCACCTCTGAGCAGGTTATTCGTTTACGTTTTCAACGTCTCCTGGGTTCCGCATCGACCATCAGAAAATGCGTCAGCTTCAGGCCTCTGACTTCAAGATAACTATTCCATGAAGGAATAAACAAAGTTTTGAGCTTACGCTCGTTCGAAGTGGACTCATAACAGCATGTTATCAGTCCCAGCTGGATGACGAGTCCTTAGCGCGTGACTGGTGGTCATTCAGCTCTTTGGGGAACCTCATCAGGGCAT